>PVKA01014146.1:0-53174 GCA_004027165.1 Ctenomys sociabilis | reverse complement strand
TTCATAGTTGCTTTAAAAAAAAAAACAAAAACAGGAGCTTTCTAAGTTGTTCAAGCTGGGCTCCAACACACAGTCCTGCCTCAGCCTCCCAGAGTGCCAGGACCACAGGTCTTCGGCACCACCCCTGGCTGAGACTTTTTGTATTTTCCCCTGAAACCCCCCCCCCCCAAGAGCCCTCGGAAGTGGTTACTGTTATGATTCCTCTAATACAGAAGAGGAAACCAAGGCACAGAGTTGTTAAGTCACTTGCTCAAGGGCACACAGCTGTAGGATTCAAACCCATGTCCCCGGCCAGAGTCTCCGTTCCCAATCCCTTGGTCATTTGGGGCTCAGGCCAGAGTCACTGCTGTGTTAATAGATGCCCCAGCCTTCACGTTTAGCCTTCTTCTATTCTCCCAGTTTTGTTCTGTTTTGGTTTTTTGAGACAGGATCTTGCTATGAAGTTCAGGTTGGTGTTGAACTCACCATGGAGCCCAGGCTGGCCTCGAACTCAGGGATCCTCTTGCCTCAGCCTCCCCAGTGCTGGGATTATAGGTGTGCACTGCCGTGTGCAGGGATATTTACTATGTTCCTTGAATTGCCTCAAGGCAACTTAGCAACCAAGTTCACCTGGCTGGAATCTGAGTTCTAGGCCCCAGAGAACATTGTACAGGTGTCCATCACGGGAAAATGCACAGGCAATGAATGCCCTCTGCCTTCTGCTCCCACCCCGCCTCTGCTTTCCAAAGCCTAGCTCTGGCCCGGCTGCTTCCCCCATAGAACCTTCAGTGGCTCCCCAAGGCCCCCAGACCACTGTGAGCAGATCTGGTCCTCCCAGGTGTAGCCTAACATTCCCACAGCTCTGATGTCCACACCCTTCCTGAGACTCAGCTGTGTCCTCTTGGTCACCAAATATGGAGGACACTCCCCAGCCTGACATCTGCTCTGTGCTCCTTGATCGGAGCTCTTTTCCTTCTCCAGGAAGCCCCTAGGGTTTCCCAATCTCGATCTCTGTGTTTTCCGAGTCCCGCAGCACTGGTCACAAGGGGAACTAGAGGCTAAAAGCCTTAAAAAAAAAAAAAAAAAAAAAAGTCTCTGCCCGAAAAGATGGATTCACCTCCCTCATTCCGACACATTCATCCAGGCATGCACCGCCAGGCCTGGCCTCACAGGTGCACGAGTTGGACAGGGGAGAGAGCTCAGCAGCCTAAGTGCCTGCCTGGCAAGCGCAAAGTCCTGAGTTCGATCTCTAACACAAAAACAACCAATAAAACCTCGCACATTCACCTGTTAAATGAATATTTGTCAAGCCCAAACTGGGTGCCCTGGAACCAGCAGCCCTGCCCTCGTGGAGGAAGAGAGTAAGTGAACTTGAGGGAACATTTGCTGGCCCTTGGTGTGAGCTACCAGGGTGTCTGGGGCTACAGGGGGGTGAGGCAGGTGCTCTTCCAGCTGGGAATTGTTTTGCAGGTGCTGGGAAGGGAGGCCAGCCCAGGGGGACGTCACAGGGGCTTTAAGAGGGGCCTGGAATTGGGTCCCCAGGGGTTTCTCTCCGGTGTGGGAGGAGCCAGGCTGAGCTCTTCAGAACACCCCCCGGGAGCTCTCCTGGCACCCCAGGATGCAGGGCTCTGGGGAAACAGAACACAGGGCCAGCTGAGCTTGTACTTACTGAGCCAGCCGTGTGGTCTACTAGTCGTTTTTTTTTTTTTTCCTTTCTGCCCCTCCCCTGAGGAAGAGGGAGAGTATGAAAGGACTTGGTCCGGGTCAAAGCCAAGGTCACACACCATAACTATCTCAGCAAGGACTGAACCCTGGACCTGTGGTCGAGGGGGTGGCTGAGCCCTTAGCCCAGCTTCTCTGGGCTGAAATCCCATCCTTGTCCTCAGTGGCTAATGGCTCCTGGGCTCCTCCGCTGGGGCACTGGGCAGGGAACAGGCTCTGGAGGGACCCCGGGCAAAGGGACAGCAGCTGTTCAGCCTGGCATATGCAGTAGCTGCTCAGCATATAGGTGCTGGACGCTGGGCAACTCTATCATCTTCAGGAAGCTGAGGCAAGAATATTGCAGTGAGTCGAAGGCCATCCCTGTCTACAAAGTGAGTTCCGGCAAGGTCAGGAAGGCAAACTTCACCCTGGGGACAAATTAGAGGTGGCAGAAGCCCTGGAGTTGTGCAAGGAGGATCGTTTCGTGCTTCCCTCTGAGGCACAGGGTCTGTCCCATCCTGAGGAACCATGCCCAGCCCTGTCGGGCTACCCCGGAGTGTGAACAGACACACGGATGTCTGAGTCTGACTGCGTGAAGCTTGGGAAATGGAACCGGGGAAGGTTACTGATTTCTTCCTCCTTCTCACTGGGGAAGGGAAAACTTGGGGTGAAATGAGGTCAGTGATGTCTGACGTCAGCATTGTGTGCTCAGGCTGATGGCCCAGGGTCGGCTCGCGCTGTGCTCTGCACAGGGGCCCGGAGCAGTGGCTGGGGACTCAGGCCAGAGCCCTTCCATGTCCAAGCTGGCAGACAGCTGTCCCTATGCCTGTCACTCCCTGTGCACTGTGGCTGCTTCCCTCATGCTAATGCAGAAGGTACTGCTGGTGCATGGGGCGGCAAGGTCACAGGGCCCGGCTGAGGTGCGGGGAGCTGGGTCTGCAGGCCTTGCAGAGAGTGGATGGGGCCACAGAGGCCTGGGCGGAGAGAACCCAGTATGAGGTTACGCAGAATCCATGGAGCAGGATGGGTTATAATTCAATCCCCCAAGGACCGACCCAGCACAGGAAGAAGCCCGAGCTCTCCCTCCCAAGAGTGGCACCACTCTTCCAGGATGGTGCCCCGTGGGCTGGCCAACTGCTCGAAGAAGGCTTTGCTCATCAGAATGAGAGGTGCTTCACAGTTTTTTTTTTTTTTAGGTAGTAGACTCTCGTTCAGGCTGGCCTTGAATCTGTGGCAGTCCTCCTGCCTCAGCCTCCCCAGTGCTGGGATTTCCGGTGCTTTTGGAGCAGAGGGAGAGTATACTATGTTCATGGATAGGTTGAATCCAGGTATTCTGACACCAACCCTCCAGAAATTTGCCTATTAGTCCTGGAAAAAATCTCGATTTAAATCACAACTGGAGTTTGGGGAGCTCCACAAATGAATTTTAAAATATATAGAGAGAACAATAAAAGGAGCTGTACATAATTAAGCCAATTTTGAAAGAGAATAATAAACATAGGATATTCACTCTATCAGATACTAACCATTGTAAGCCGGGCTTGGTGGTGTATGCTTATAATCCCAGTACTCCTGGAGGCTGAGGCAGGAAGATCACAAATTTGAGTGCAGCCTGTGTAATTTATGACTTAATGAGACCCTTCTTTAATTTTTTTTTTCTTTCTTTCTTTTTGTACACAGGGTCTCACTATGCAGCCCACATTCATAATGATCCTCCTGCTTTCTGCCTCCCTAGTGCTGGGATTACAGGCGCGTGCCACCATGCCCGGACTCTATCGCAAGCCGAAGCAGGGATCGAACCCTGGCCGCTGCGCTTACCTAAGCAAGCGCTTAGTCCTCTGAGCTATACCACCGGCCCTGAGACCCTTCTTTAAAAAAAAAAGTACGAGTGTATACAGTAGGGTGTAGCTCGGTGCAAAGACCCTGAGTTCATTCCCCAGTGCTTTATTTATTATTTTGAGCACTGGGGAATGAACTCAGAGTCTTTCCACCGATGCGGGACGGAACCAGCTGTGAGATGCCGTGTTAAGGCTAAGGAAAAAAAATATTTTAAAAATCTTTTTGTTGGGGACAGTGCCACGGCACCTTTGTAATCCCAACACCCAGGAGGCTGAAACAAAAGGATTTCCATGAGTTCAAGGTCACCCTGAATTACACAGTGAGAACTTTTCTCAAAAAAGTCCCACAAAAAACCAAAGTACAGCTGAGCGTTATGGTGCACGCTTGTCATCCCAGTGCTTTAGAGCCTGGGGCCGGAGGATCGCTGTGAGAGTCCACCTCGGGCTACCTAAAGGAGCTCAAGGCCAGTCTGCCCTGCAGAGTGAGACCCCGTCTCAACAGTAACAACAAGACGCATTTTTTTTCCCCTTAGGACTTGCAGGTAGGGAAGGACCTTCTAATTATAACCCAAATGGTGAAACACTGATGAATTTCATCACGTTACAATTAAGGATTTGTATAGCAGAGAACATGGTAAATAAGGACGCCGGATGCTGGGACGGAGGAAGCACTCGTGATATCTAAAAACCGACCAGGGATTAATATCTAGAGTATGCAAGGAATTACTGCAAAGCTATATGAAGGCAGGAAATAATAAAAATATGACCAAAGGATGTGAACAGGCAGTTCATGGAAGGGGAAACCCAAATGACTAACCAGCAGCGAAGAGGTGCTCTAACCCACGGTGTTCAGAGAAATGCAAATGAATGGAGCTCCACTTCACACCGTCACTTTGGCCCAGATCGGAAGGAGTGTTGGCCAATGGTGAGCTGGAGGGACTGGCCGGAGGGCGGAAGCGAGAGCCCTCCAGCCCCGCTGAGCCTGGCGTGGTCACTGCGGAGGACCAGCCCACGGCGTCTGCGGAACAGGTGTGCAAAGGCTCCCTGATCCGATGCCCCCGTCCAGGGCTGCTTACCACACTCCCACCACGGCGCTGCAGGGGTAGGGGGTGGGGGCAGGGATGTAGCTCAGCGGCAGGCACGTGCTTGGCGTGCAGAAGGCTGTGGGTTCAACCCCAGAACACAAAGAAATAAGGAAGGATCCTGGCTAATCCTGAGTGGTGTGATTCACTGAGCTCTTGGTTTTCTGTGCCTGAGCTCACATAAATGAGGGCTCCAGAGAGAAGTTGCCAAAAATAAATAAATAAAAAATAAAAATAAAAGATTCTGTCCAGCTACAAAATTGTGAAATACCTGGGAATGACTTACAGGACAGGTGGGGAGTGGGGGCAAGGGCTGTGAGATGCTGTGGGCTCCTGTTTGCATAGAGGGTGAGCTCGAAGGGGATCCCAAGAGCAGGGAAACTGAGGCAGTGCACTATGTATGACAGGAAGCCAGCTGTGATTTGTCTGAGAAGTCCCCGGCTGGATCTTGGCCCAACTTCCAACCTGCCTTTCTGTGGCCTTCTTGGTTTTGAAACATCCTAATGTTTTGAAATGTTGAATTGAAATATTTTTAAAAGGAAAGTTTAAAGAGTGCATGGTGGCACACGCTTGTAATCCCAGCACTTGGGAGGCTGAGGCAGGCAGATCAACAGGGATTCAAGGCCTGCCTGGGCCACATAGCAAGACCCTTTCTCGAAAGGACAATGCAAAGCAAAACAGGAGAGTTTTGTTACTTATATACATTAATTATGTTTTAGATGGGGACCAAGACAAGAATTTTTCACTCAAAATGGGGGTTGCGGTTTGCACTCTAGGGACAGAGCAGGGCAGGTGCTGTCTGGGTCCTCTGGGGCAGAAGGAGAGACCAATGAGACAGGGAGGGCAGGAACTGGGGGCTGGAGTAAGAGAGGGAGATGGGGACCGGTACACGGACTGAAGGCCCTAGAGAGGGTTCTGCTCGTGGGCTCAAGACAGCAAAATACAGTATGGAGGTCTGGGGAAGAGGGCTGAAAGGAGGTGGGACATTTGAAAGTGCTTTGAAGTATCAGAGCTGCGAAAGGAAACCCACGAGAGATCAAAGCTGTCGTTGCTGTGGGCACCAGGCAGGGTAGTCATGGGTACAATCCCCTGGAGAGGAATCTGGCAGGACCTAGTGAAAATGAAAACGCTCAACCCTGTGCCTGCCCGCCCGCTTACCCACCTGGAGGTTCTACTTTCTAGGTTTGGAACCTAGACAAGTTCTGGGCCTCACAGCGCAGGTGTGAGAGTGTGTGTGTGTGTGGCTGTGTGCAGCCAAGCAGCCTGCACATGCCCCAGGGGCCCTGGGGAGGCTCTCGTGGGGCAGTGGGGGAGCCGCAGAAAGGAGCCCCAGCCAGCCCAGCACGGTGGCGCAGGCCTGCAGTCCTAGCGCTCTGGGAGGCGGGGCGGGAGAATCGAAAATAGGAGCTTACCCTGGGCTATTTAGAGGCTTAGTGAGACCCTGTCTCAAAAATTTTAAAAATAATCGTAATGAAGGGCTGGGGATGTAGCTCAGTGTGAAGGCCCTGATACCAGGAAAGTACTGATCAACACGGAAAGTTCTAAGAAACAGCGCTAAGGGGGAAAACTAGGCGCGTAGGACAGTGTCCTGTATCCTTTGCTTGGTTTAGCTGTAGTCGTAGAGGTATGTGTTACAGATGTCCTCATTGTCCCCTCTTCCTGTGAGCCCTGACACACAATCTTTGGCAGAAAACAGTGTAGTATTTCCGTATAACCTGCACACATCTCCCTGATGCTTCAAATCATCTTCAGTTATTCCATCTCCTGTACAGTATCAGTGCTACACGGACAGTTGTATAGTGCTGTTTTGGGAGTAGGGTATCACCCTACAGTTCACGCTGGCCTTGAACTCGTTATGTTGCCCAGGCTGGCCTCAAACTTTCAGCGACCTATCTGCCTCAGGCTCCTTAGTGTTGGGATTATGGGTCTTGGTGACCACATCCGGCTACAGCTTTTCTTAAAGGAATATTTTCAATCCTCAGTTGGATGCATCTGTAGATTTAAAACCCGACGCAGGCTATTGTGACCTTCTCCGCTCTGTGCTTTCTCCAGGGTGTCCTTTAGCTTTCCCTCCTTATTTGGCCCAAGCTGGCTCTACAGAGCATTTCTCCCTCTCTTGTCACTTTTATTTTCTTGCATTGGGGTGGGGGTGGGGAGAAGCAACAGCAATAGAAATCCCCTGGAGAGTGGTGGCACACGCTGACAATCCATGTCCTCGGGAGGCTGAGGCAGGAGAATCACAAGTTCAAGGTCAGCCTGAGCAAAGCCTCAGAGGCCTTTGGTCCTAGTCTAGGTGACAGACAGCACTACAGCTGCCCTTTCTGTACCCTGACACCCTGGCTTCTTTCTCTCCTGAAGACTCCAGCCTCGGAATCCCCCACCCAGGGCTCTAGGTGGCCACTGGCCAGCAGAGCTGGCATTTAGCACGAAGCCAGCCCTCTTCCTCCCTCTTGTATTACAATGAAGATGCTGAAAGCCCAGAGAGGGATAGACAGTGGCGAGGTCACACAGGAAGGGTGCTAGAGTGGAAATCCTCTGAGCTTGCAGGCCTAGCTCAGAGGGTCTTGAAATTTTGGAACTGATTTTGGAGTTAAGTCCAGAACAGGGAGGTTTGGGGAGCAGCCACTGCCAGGCTCCTCGGTCCCTTCTGCATATCCCCGGGTCCTCTCAGGGGTGGGCCACAGCGGCACCCCAGGCCTTCCTTTCTTTGGAAGGAGACAGTGGCAGGAACTGGTGAGCATTTCTCGGTCCAGCACCCTGGGCCCCAGACTGCAGGCAGCGGCCAGGTGGGAGGGCCAGCTCGGGGGACAGTTACAGGCTAACACCCGACACTGCTTCCTGTTCGTGATTTTAGGACATGAGTCACCAAGGGGCTGGCCCACTACATGCAAGCACTGAGGGGAGCAGGACAGTGGACAAGAAAAGATTGCTTGTCCTGACTGGGGGCCAGGCTGGGTGGGGAAGGGGCCCCCCGCTGCCCAAAAGCAGCCTTTGCAAGTCAGGGTCCCCCTGGGCCCCAGCTGCTGGCTTTGTGGCTGCTTCTGAGAACTTCTTGGACCAAAAATACTGCAGAACAGCCTCTCCTATGGTGCAAGCTGCCCCTCCCAGGGCGACCGCAGCTCAGCCTTCCAACCACCTGTGGCCACAGCAGCTGCTATGCCTAGACTACTGTGTGCTTTCTCAAAAGGTGTCCCTCCATCACCCAAGGGTGCATTGAAAAGCTGGGTCATCAGGTCTCACTAGGTAAGGGAGGGGGCCCAGCAGCCTGCATGTTTTACAAGCCCTCCAGGTGGGTGCTGGAGAGCCATTGCTCCACAGGTCTGCCAGACTGTTGTAGTCGATTAACAACCTGGCCATTCTTATCCTCACTGCCTGCTCTGGCAGGAGCACAGTCATCAGCTCACCTGGGTGGGAGGTGGCTTTGTGGGGAGCTCTCTAAGGACTAAGAGATGCCCTGGGAAGTGAGGAAAGGCTTAGCCCAGGCTAAGTTCGAGTCCTGAGCAAACAGTCCCTGGAGTGGAGACCAGAAGGCATCGTCCTGTCCCTGCTAGGAATCTGCTGGCTCTCTGCTGGTCCACGAGGAGCAAGTGGAGATTTTTCTGAGCTGCCAGACTGTGTACCTGAGATGCACGGTGTGTCATATGGGTGGAGCCAAGAGTGGTTGGATTCGTCAGCTTGACTCCTGGGGGTGCTCACTCTTTAATTCTCTTACATATCCATCTCTTTATTGCCCCATGCATGCAGTCAGCCCTGTATTCCATCCATAGTCATTGGGACTTTCTTTCTTTTTTTTTTTCCCGTGGCAGAACCGGGGATTGAACTCAGGCTCTTGCATTTGTCAGGGGTGCACTTATTCCACGGAGCCATCTCCCCGGCCCCACTGGGACTTTATTGAGTCCCTCCTTTCATGTGTACCCTGGTTACCAGGGACCTAGACCACATCTTTCTGCCCTCAAGAGCGATGCCATCTAGCAGTAAGTGGCAGCTCAGGGAAGGCCAGAGAGGGAGGTGCCCAATGGAGTTGGAATTGCCGTGCCCCTCACTGGCTGGGTAAGGGCTTACCAAACTTGACTTCTCTTGCGCAAGGAAGTCTGGGTCACCAGACATGCCTTGGTGACCCCAAGAAGACTTCTGATCACTGCTGGTATCACAGTTACTAAGGGAGGGGGCACGTAAGGAACTAATCATTCCAGGGTGTGTGGTCAAGGGCTGCTGGAGGGCTGTTGTCAAGGCAGTCAGTGACAGAATGGGGCTGTGGCCACAGGACAAGTGATGATGGGTGTGAACACAAGGAGGACAAGGCATCCCGAGCAGAGGTCCCCACACAGACAGGGGCTGGAAGTGCAGCTCAGAGGCACCCTGGCGCCCAGGGCTCAGCGTGTGAAGGTGGCCCCTGTGGGGCTGTGTGGTGCCCACTCGCCTGCCAGGTAGCCTGGGCCAGACATGAGTATCTCCAGCATCTCGCCGAGGAGGCGGAACTCAATTCTGAAGGCTGTGGGCACCCAGCCTGGGGCCACGTTGTTCAGCCTTGGCATCAAGATTGGCATCTAGGGCCAGGCAGTGCTGTTATGTTTGCTGCACATGGCAGCATGTTCAGCAGCGACCTCTACCCATGGGCTGCCTGAAGCCCTCACTCTTGCCCTCTGCACTTACGTCTATAGCCATCTCCAGACGTCTCTAGAGTGGGAGTGGAGGGCAAAGCCACATCCCTGAGAAGACTGCTGGCCTAGAGGAGTGACATGAGTATCACTGTCATGTGTCTTTGAAGGCTGGCTCTGACCGCAGCATGGAGAGCAGGATGCAGGAACAGAGCTCCAGGTGGAAGAGCCCTGGGGTGTCGCGAGCAGCATCACGAGTGGCAGATGACCAAGGTCAAAGCTGGGCCTGGAGTGGGGTGGGGGAGGGCTGGGGGACCAGGTCGAGGCAGCTGTCAAAGGGGTAGTTCTCGCTGCTGCCAAAGTTTACGTGGGTTCCCAGTGGCAAGTGTAGTGTGGGGGGTGTCAGGATCAATCCCCTGTCCTGGGGGTCATGCCAAGAATAAAAGATGGTTAGCCATGACGGGTCACTGTCTGTTTCCCACTTCAGTCAAATGTTAGTCAGGAGAAGCCAAGAGAAAAGATTTGGAGAAGGAGTCGACATGGTGCTCAGTACCGACTGTTTGGTACAGGGTTGACTACGCAGCTTGGACTCGTAGTGATCCTCCTGTTTTCAGCATTCCATGGGAATTATCCTATAATCCATGGGATTATAGGAATGCATCACCACTCCCGATTTCAGTGGCCAGCACCACATGCTTGGGGTTTGGGGCGGGCATGGCATGTCATACTGGTGATCAAACCCAGGTTCTTGCGCTTGCCAGGCAGGTGCCTACAGCGCTGAGCTAACTCCCAGCTCTTCTCCTTCTCTTTCTCCTCCTCCTCCTTCTCATCTTCCTCCTTTTTCTCTGCCTCCTCTTCTTCCTCCTTCTCCTCTTCCTCCTTCTCCTCTTTCTCCTCCCCTTTTCCTCCTCCTCCTCCTTGTCCTCTTCCTCTTCCTCCTCTTCTTCCTCTTTGTCCTCCTCTTCCTCTTTCTCCTTCCCTTCCTCCTCCTTCTCCTCCTCCTCCTTCTCCTCTTCCTCCTCCTCCTCTTCTTCCTCCTGCTCCTCCTCCTTCTTGTCCCTCTTGTTTTTCTTCTTCTTCTTCTGCTTCCCTAGTCTGGCCACCTTGGGAGTTTGACCTCTTACCTTTTCAGTGTGAACTTTATCTCCAAGTACACTGCAGCTATTTCCACAGCAGTCAGGGCTTTAACTGTACACTGGCCCAGGGGGCCTCGTCCCCCAGCTGTGAGCCTGCCAGGAGCACAAGCTGATCTGGGGAGCCTTGCTCTGCTGTTGGGCTGCTGTAGTCTCCATCTGGGGACCATCTCCTTACAAGTCCTGAGCACTGACAAGGGCCTGCATTTTGGCCACAGAACAGCACCACCCGGCTGCCACTACTTTGGAGTTGCGAAAGAGGAAGAAACTCAGGCATGAACGTCTTCACTACCTGCTAAAGGTCATATTTGTTTTAGTTTGGTTTGGCTTTTTTTTTTTCAGACGGGGTCTTGCCAAGTAGCTGAGGCTAGTTTTGAACTCACTTTGTAGTCCAGCCTGCCCTTGAGCTCATGTTGACGATCCTGCCCCCAGTCTCCCTAGTGCTGGGATCACAGATGTGCTAGAGATTTGTATTTGTTCTGTCCACAGCTGACCCCCAGCTCTCCAGGGCAGGTATGCAGGAGTGTGTGGATGAAGGGCTGTGGAGAGGCACTGCTGCAACGGAAGAGTGCACAGCTGTGAGTTATATGCCCATCAAAGAGCAGGGATACCAGCGCCCAGGGAGGAAGCCAGCCTCAGCCATCTCTACCTGAAGTGCTTCCCGCTGGGGCAGGCAGCCTCGGCAGCAAGTCTGGAAGGCCATCGGTCCCGTGGGGCCATAGTCCAGGCACCTTTGGTGCTGCGGAGTCCTGGTCAGAAGAATTAGCGAGAAGTTCACCAAGCTCCCACAAAGATGTGCAGAGGGAAGGAGTGGGTGGCAAGGAGGCCAGGATGAAGCCCTGGGGCCACAGGGCCAGGTGGCTGCTGGCTCTGGCCACCACTTGTTTTTGTTCTTAAACCCTCATGCCCTGGCCTGACCCTGAATTAAGTGAGAGGTCACCAGGGTCCCCAGCACAGGTGACGGAAATGCAGGAGGGGAATGCTCCTTGAGACCTGCAGGGTGGGAGCTCTAGTGCTTTCCAGATGGGAATCAGCATGGTTTACTGGGGTTTGTGGCCTTTGGAAATTGGCTTGGATCTTAATCCCCTTTGTGAGATATCCAAAGGGTGGAGACCATCTGACTTCAGTGTTTAGGGGTGGGGCCTCTGGAAGTGATTGAGATTAGATAGGGTGAATGGGGTGGAGCCCTCCTGACTGATGCATGTGGCTTTTTTTTTAGAAGAGGGAGTTCAGAAGGCGCATGCCTGTTTGTGTTGCCCTATCAGAATGGAGAGAGAACTTCCAGGCCCGTTACGCGCGCGAGACATTTCCCAGCATTCTCTGGTCCTGCCTCATCGCTGCCGACGAAGCACAGCCCACCCTGGAAGTGAGAACATCCACCACCCTTTTGGGAGCCCTGCAGACCCGCCAAAGCCCAGGCCCGGTGAGTATGTGGGAGAGCTTCTGTGCTCTCCTGCTCCCCCCATGCCCCTCCAGACCCAGCCCAGGCCTGGCATACAGGCCTGGGGTGAAACTCTGTAGCTGAAGTCCCTGCAATGAGACTAGGGTCAAAACCACACAGCTAATCCAGGAGCAGATCATCTTGCCAAAGGGGCACAACGGGCTCACCTCCAAGGACAGCGGCAGGGAGGAGCTGAGCACAGCAGCCAGACCCAAGCCAGGCACAACTACATTAACTAGAACTTGGTATATTGGTGCCTGAATTTCATTAGGTGCGAAGGTCGTAACTGCACCAAAGCCCTACAGCAAAGATCAGAGGTCAGAGCTATACGAAATGATAAAAGCAAGGAGCCAAATGCAATCTCAGGCCTCAAGCCCACCCAGAACAAGTGCGGAGGACACTAGCTCAGCTGAGATGTATGAATTAATAGTGCCAGAAGTAAAGAAACAACAGCAGAAGGATATAGAGGAACTCAGAGCAGAATTTATTTCTGAAATAAAAAAAGAAATCTCTGATTCGTAGCATCTGAAGTAAAGAAACAAATGGAGAAATATATGGAGGAAACCCAATCTGAAAAAAACTGCACTAAAAGAACTAATAACTGCTTCTTTTTTTTTTTTTTTTTTTTTTTGTCTTTTTGAGACAGTGTCTCACTATGCAGTTCAGGTTGGCCTTATGCTCATTTTGTAGCTCAGGCTGGTCTGGAACTCGCAATAATCCTCCTGCCTCAGCCTCCCGAGTGCTGGGATTACAGGCATGCACCACCACACCCAGCTAATAACTGCTTCTAAAGAAGATATTGACCAAAAAAAAAATAGAAATTAGAAAAATGATGGTTTCCTTGGATGAAAAATACAGGAAAGAAATAGATCATTTGAAGCAGAGTCAAAGAGATATAGAGGAACTTAAACCCAGAGCCCAAAGACAGGAAGAAATCGTAAAGATCAGAGCAGAAATTAATTCGACTGAAACGCAGAAAACAGTTCGAAGACTCAACAAATCAAAAAGCTGGTTCTTTGAAAAACTAAATAAAGTTGATAAGCCCCTAACTAACCTTACCAAAAAAAGGAAAGAAAAAAATCGAATACAAGCAATAAGGAATGAAAAGGGTGAAATCACCACGGACCCAGTGGAAATTCAGAACATTATCAATAGCTACTTTGAGAATCTTTATGCTCATAGAATAGAAGACACAGATGAAATGGACAGATTCCTAGAAAGGAACAAATTACCAAAACTGAATCAAGAAGATATAACAACTCTCATTAACCCAATAACAGCCAATGAAATATGAAATGTAATAAAAAGCCTGCCAACAAAAAAAAGTACAGGTCCTGATGAATTCACAGTTGAATTCTACAAGAAATTTACAGAACATATAATCCCTACACTCCACAAACTCTTCAATGAAATTGAATAGGAAACAGTTCTCCCAAAATCATTCTTGAAGCCAAGTATTATACTGATACCAAAATCAGAGAAAGACACAACTAAAAAAGAGAACTACAGGCCAATCTCCCTCATGAACACAGATGCAAAAATCCTCAATAAAATCCTACCAAATAGAATACAGCAAGTCATCCAGAAGATCACACACCATGACCAGGTAGGATTCATCCCAGGGATGCAAGGATGGTTCAATATTCACAAATCTACAAATGTAATACACTATATTAATAGACTGAAATCTAAAAACCACATGATCATCTCAATTGATGCAGAAAAGGCTTTTGACAAAGTCCAACACTCACTCATTCATGTTCAAAGTCCTATAGAAAATTGAAACAGAAGGCCTCTACTTCAATCTGATAAAAGCCATCTATGACAACCCAATGGCTAATATAATTCTAAATGGGGAAAAGCTGAAATCTTTTACGCTCAGATCTGGCACAAGACAAGGCTGTCTCCTGTTCAATGTAGTTCTGGAATCATTAGCGAGAGCCATTAGAGAAAAGGGAGAAATAAAAGGAATAAGAATAGGTAAATAAGAAGTTAAAGGATACAAAGTCAGTACCCAAAAGTCAATAGCATTCCTCTACACAGATAACAAACACACTGAAAGGGAAACAATAACATTTATAACACCATCGTGGAAAATGAAATATCTTGGAATACATATAACTAAAGAAGTCAAAGATCTTTTCACAAAAAATTACAGTAATCTCAAAAAAGAGATCATAGAGGATTTCATAAAATGGGAAGATATACCTTGCTCCTGGATAGGAAGAACCAGCATTGTGAAGATGGCCATACTCCCAAAATTGTTGTACAGATTGAATACAATTCCTGTCAAACTACCACCAACATACCTCCCAGACCTAGAGAAATTGTTCCTAAAATTTATTTGGAGCCGGGCGTGGTGGCGCACGCTTATAATCCCAGCGTGGATTGGGAGGCTGAGGCAGGACGGTTGTTGTGAGTTTGAGACCAGCCTGAGCTACAAAGTGAGCTTAAGGCCAGCCTGAACTGCATAGTGAGACCCTGTCTCAAAAAGACAAAAAAAAAAAATATATATATATATATATACATATATATATATATATATATATATATATATATATATATATATATATATATATATTTGGAACCAGAAAAGACCTAGAATAACAAAGGCAATCCTGGCCAACAAAGACAAGGCAGGAGGCATTACAATTCATGACTTGAAATTATACCACTGTGATAAAATCAGCATGGTATTGGCAACAAAATGGACTTGAGGATCAATGGAATAAACTAAAGGATGCAGAGGCCTCTATGAACACACTCAACCAGTTGATCTTCAACAAAGGGGCCAAACACAGTTACTGAAAGAAAGATAGCCTTTTTAACAAATGGTGCTAGAAAAACTAGCTCTCCCCATGCCAAAAACTAAAACTTGACCCAGGTTTATCACCATGCACTAAGATAAAGTAAAAATGGATTAAAGATCTAAACATTGAAACAGAAACACTCAATCTCATAGAAAAGAAAGTAGGAGGAACTCTTGAAGAAATAGGGATAGGCAAAGAATTCATGAACAAAAATCAAATTGCACAAGTAGTACTTGAAAGAATTAGCAACTGGGACCACCTCTTATTGAGAAGTTTTTGCATGTCAAAAGAAAGTGAAAAGAAAACACAAATTTTGAAAAAAATCCTAATTTATAAGCACTCAGACAAAGGTTTGCTCTCTACAACTTATAAAGAACTAAAAAATATTAGGGCCCCTAAATTTAAAGACGCAGTCCAGAAATGGGCATCCAAGATGAATACATACTTCTCAGAAATTAAAGAAGTGAATAAATATATGAAAAAATGTCCACATCGCTAGTCATCCGTGAAATGCAAATAAAAACAACACCGAGATACCATCTCACTCCAGAAAGAATGGCTATCTTAAACAAATCAACCAACCACAAATGTTGGAGAGGTTGTGGGGAAAAGGGAACCCTTCTCCACTGCTGGTAGGAATGTAGACTGGTGCAACCATTATGGAAAACAGTATGGAGACTCCTTAAAAAACTATGACTGAAAATCCCATTCAAGCTAGCTATCCCCTTACTGGAAATTTTCCCAAAGGAACTGAAAATGTCATATTATAGGGATATATGTGTACCTATGTTTATAGCAGCACAATTTGTGATAGTTAAATCTTGCAAACAACCACGATGCCCATCACATAAGGAGTGGTTGAAAAAGATGTGGTATTTTTATAAAATGGAGTATTACTTAGCTATAAGGAATGATAAACTTGAAGCCTTCCTATTTAAGTTGATGCCACTTTGAAGGTATACTTATAAGTGAAATAAATCAGACCCACATGTGCAAATATCATATAGTCTCCCTAGTATAAGTACTCAAAAGAAGAATTACAAAAATAAAAAAGAAATAATAATAAAATGGGCTGGGGTTATAGCTCTGCGGCATAAGCACCTGCCTGGCAAGTGCCAGGTCCTGAGTTTGATCCCTGGTAATGCCAATAATTAATAATAATAATAATAATAATAATATTAATAAAAATAAAACAAAACAATCCATTAAAGTCTGGGGAAACATCTCAGCAGCACAGGTCTACCTGGCAACCATGAGGTCCTAAGTTTGATTTCCCATAACAAAAAAAAAAAAAAGAAAGTTATAGCACAATTAAAAGGAAAGCAAGAACTTGAGGATTGGACAATGAGGAGAGGGCAAGGAGCAAAGCTAGGAAACATGACAGGGGCAAAACCATTCATTTATACACACTAGGCGGATAAGGCAATCATCCTGAGAAACATCAGCAGAATTTTTAAACTAGCTATTAATTGGCAGGATTCTCACCCTGACAAACTATATATGCTGATACCTGTGAACCAAGCAACTACTCTGAATTTAGCAATGTGTAATAGAAGGGTCACACTTGGAATGCCTGTCATTCTGGTCTTCTAAATACATACTTCTTGTCATGACATACCAAGTATTACTATACTGTCTTTCAAGCAAGTTTTTTTTTTAATAAAGGGTAATAAATGAAAGATAAGACATATAAAAAAAAGTCAAAGGACAGTCCTGCTACAATGCTGTATATGGATAGATTTCTAAATTTCTGTATAAATATATATGTGTTCAATGTTATTTAAAAAATTTTTTTTCTTTCTTCATATTCTGTAAGGACTTAGAGTTTAATATCTCAATACTTGATGGAAAATACCTGTTTCCTGTTATGCCTATAATATCTGATATTTAGACAAATAGTGTAGGTAAACCAAACTGCAGGGGGCTGGGGAGATGGCTCAGTGGAATAAGCGCTTCCCTGGCAAGCACAAGGGCCTGAGTTCAATTCCTGGTTCTGCCAAAAATATCTTAAAAAAAAATAAAAATAAACCAAACTGCATAGGTTGTAGGGTATTAATTAGCTTTTCTTCTGGAGGGTTAACAACCTAAGCTTGCAGATAAAAAAAATTGGAGAAAAAGAAAGGCTGCAAGGTCAGCCAACATTTTGGACCTAGCCTTTCAAGGTCAGTAAAGACACAGGATATAGGAGAACCTGTACTGTAACATCAGGTAACTCAGTTGTGCCCCAAATTTTCTGATCAAGGAGATTATGGAGCCACAGAGGAATGTGATTGATGATGTATAGTGTGCTTAAAGAGAGTCACATGGAGAGAAAACATTCTCTCAGGCTTCCACAGAGAGCAACTTGGTCAAGCAATGGCCGTGATCATCCTCATGGCTGACACTGACAAAGGACTTACAAAGACTGGTACAGGGTTACAGGATAAACCATGAGGGTACCCAACTGACCTTATCTGATACAAAAGTTACATTTCTTGTTATATAGATCTTGCTTTATCTTGGTCTTAACCATCCAGCAGACAAGTATAAAAAGGAGGTATATAAAGTAAAGTCATATTAATATACTGAGCTGTGAATGGCTCAAGTCAACAACTTCTGTGGATAACCCACTACTATCGTGGACTGCTGGACTGTGTTGGATTGTTTTGCTGAATTCACGCACCTATAGCATTTAGATGTCAATAGAATACCCATCTCTTACAGGACTAAACAACAACAACAAAAAAGAGGCTACAAAGGAAGGAGCATTTTGTGTTTGTGTATATACAAAATGTTAGGATAGATATACGGCTACTTTAGCTTAACTCATTGAGAAGATTTGTACCAATAGTGTTTGGACAGGATATCTTGTCTGATTGTTATATTATGGATAACCACTAAGAAGATAACAATGCACAATGTATTAATTAAAATAATTTTTTTTAAAAAAAGGATATCATCACCAGATGCCCTTGACCATGGACCAGGGCTAAATTGACCTCTGGTCTTTGCGTCTTACCCTGCGTGTGGGACTGGCACTGGTCTGTCCTGTTTGGCCCCTGATGTGTCATTCCTGGCTCCAGCAGAGGGGCCAGTAGGACCCATGGGCTTAGAGATGTATGTGGGCATCCAAGGAGGAGGACTGCCTGCTGCCTCCACCAGCAACATATCATCCTCTCTTACGGACCAAGGAAGCCCCAAGTCTTCTCTGTGGTGAGATGTAAGGCCAGCAGATGCCTTCCTGCATGGTCTGTGGCTGTGCCTCTCTGCAGGGTTAAAGTGTGGGTCTTACTAGCAGCACCCTTGACACAGCTTGTGTCACCAAAATACTGACACCCAGGTGATTTCCCAGACTCCTGAGCAGAAAATGGGATTTTCCATCTCCAAAGGGCCATTTCCCAGTTTCCTGCTCACCTCTCCCAGAAGTCTCTTGTGCCTCTTTAGTTGCCAGTGGTGATGGACCAGGGACAGAACAACAATCTTATCCCCGCAGGTCCAGAGTATCTGGTGTGCAGGACCAGAGGCCTGTGCTGCGGCCACTCAGGGCCAACCTGACTTCAGGCTGGCATTGAAAGTTGAGGTTGTGGGCTGGGGAGATAGCTCAGTGGAATAAGTGCTTCCCTGGCAAGCGCAAGGGCCTGAGTTCAATCCCCAGTTCCACTAAAAAGAAAAGAAAGTTGAAGGGGCTAGGAAGGCATCTAGAGGGACACTCTATTTTTTATTTTATTTTATTTTATTTTATTTTATTTTATTTTATTTTATTTTATTTTATTTTATTTTATTTTATTTTATTTTATTTTATTTTAGAGGGACACTCTAGATAAGGTTGGCCGTGGAGCCAGCCCTGCGGGGTGCCCCTTCGCTTCTGCAGCCTCTTTACTGCTATTGAGAACTCAGGAAGGAGATAGGCTTTCTGGACTCTCTCTGGTCTCTCCTCAAGGCCCCGGAAAGGCTAACATAAACAAATGGGGAGTAGTCCAAGGAGCTGTTTACATAGTACGTGCTCTACTGTATGTACAGGGACTCTTGGATCCCCAGAGCAATGTCAGCTTTGGGAGACATTGTACCTGGTTGGGAGTCCTACCCCGTGGGAATTGGAAAGGTGGACGGGGCCGGGCAAGGGCAGAGGACAGGCTCTTGACAGCCACAAACCAGGTGGGAGTCTGTCCCCAGAGCCACTCTCTTGCTTCTCCTGGGCAGGGGACGAGGAGAGAGAGGAGTCACTCAGGGCAGGGAGAGATGCAGGACCAGCACGGCCAGCAGGAGGGGGCGTAGACACCGCCAAGGCCCTGCCCTCCAGCCCCGCCCCGCCGCGCCCCCGCCCCGCCGCCTGCCTTCACCTCCGGCCGGCGCCCGCTTTCGCTTTCAGTAGCTGGCGGGCTAGCTCGGACGTGGAGGTGGCTCCAGGGCGCAGGGTGCAGGGCGCTGGCCGCACCGCTCTCGGCCCCGCTTCCCATGGCGCCCGCAGCGCTGTGGACCGCACTGGCTGTCGTACTGCAGCTCTGGCCGGCAGGGCTCGCCGTGCCCGCCCAGGTGGGTGACTCGCCGGCAGGGTGACAGCTCCTATCCCGGTTGGCGTGCTTTCCAGGGGCATCATGACTAGAGCCCTGGGGGTACTGGGGGAAACCTGTAGGCACGCGCCTGGGACACGGGGCCTGGCACACGCGCGTGCCGAAGGGACCGGCTTCCCGCATTCCGCGTTCCAGCGCGCGCTCCTGTTCCGCGGGGTCGCCGCCGGGCATTTGGGACAGAGCCCAATCTGCCCGGGCCCATCCTCCTTGGATGTCCCGAGGCCCGCACGCGGAGTCGGCTGCACAGAGCGCTGCCCACTGCCCACGAGGGCAAAGCCTTGAGAAGACTTCCTCCTCCCTCGGGCTCGGGCTTTCCTTTTCCGTAGAAATACTCAGCTGCTGTTGAGAGCGTAGGACCGGGCGTAGACGTCTAAGCTCTTTAAATTGGCCGCTGTTGGGCTGCGAGCCGCCTCCCTTGCCCCTGGCTGGCTCTATCCAGGACCCTCTTCCCCTGTGTCCCCGTGGGTTTCTCCATCTGTTCTGTGGGATCCGGGTGGGAGGGCAGGGAAGCCTTCAGGCTGGTCACTAAGTGTGGCATGCTCTCCAGGGGAGCTCTGGAAAACAGGGGGAGGAGACACTCCAGCACTGTGGCACGGGGGTGCATCTAGCAAGGGCTTGTGGGTCAGGACGGTCGTCTAGACAGGGAGCCCCGTTTCACAGAGAAGGAAAACTGATGCCCAGAGAACTGGGCTTTGTGTTAGGGTGTGGAGAGGTGTTTCTTCCGAAGGCATCTCCTCTCCTTCCCCTGGGGAAGGGCTTGCCAGACCCTCTGGACATCTTGCTGGGGAGGAAGTGGGAGGTGACTTTGGCTCCTGGCCTGACGTGAGGTGACTCAGTGATCCAAAAGTCCAGTTTTGGAGGGAGGGAGAGAGGGAGCCGAGTGTCAGGCTCCTAGTGACCCCCACGGTGGTGCCAGGAGTGGGTTCTGGAGGTACAGGAGCACCCTCTGAGTGCCTGTGGGTGACTGATCACCAGTCTGACCATCGGTCATGCCACAGGTGCTGGCCTGGGAGGGGGTGTGGGGGCTTGGCCTACCCTGGTGAGCCCTGGATGTTTGTGAGGCCCCTGGTGGGGGAGGCTGACAGGAACAGAGCTCTTCTAGAGCTGCCCAAGGATTCCCTGCCACCTCCTTCCTGTCTAGCAACTAGTGGTCAGTCAGTGTCTCTCATTCCTGCCTCCAGGGGCTATGACCAGAGGCTCTCAGCTGAGATTCAGGCCCTGTGCACTCGCCTGCCCGCTCCTCCTTCACAGAGAACCACCCCCCAAGCCTCGGACCTCTGCTCCTCCTGTTTAGGTCCTGTACTCCCAGGGGCTCAGGCCAGCGTGAGGTGTCTGCTCCATCCCTGACCACATGTGCCCCGTGCCCAGTGACCAGGAGGTCATTTTGTATAGGTCTGTCCAGCCTTGCCCATGCTGTCCCCTCTGTACAGTCTGCCTTAATTCTGCGCTCCCAGGCATTTTGCAAATATCACCCACTCTAGGAAAACCTGTTCCCATTCTCCCATATGGGTTTGATCTGCTCTGTCCTTCCCAGGACGGCTTACATGCTGCTTTAGTCACCCAGTGCATGGCAGGGTCTTTGAGGGCGGGGACCGTGGGTTCCTCCTCCTTTTTGGCCACCTACGTGTCAGGAACTATTTTGTCACAGGACACTGAAACCTCCCTTCCAGTAGTAGCCCCTGAGAGGTGGGTGGAGTGGTTCCCATTTAGCGATGTGGAAACAAATCTGAGAGGCTGTGGCATCTCCTGAGATCGCAGCGCTAGGAGAAATGCAGGCTCCCCTGGCCATGTGAATGCAGGCCTGCTGGACTCCTGCACTTCTTGCCAGCAGACTCTTCTGTGCCAGGGTCCCCACTACTGTCCACATGAGTCCCTCACACATAGAAAGCTTGGCAGTAACTCATGTGGGGCTGCAGAAGGGGCCCCAGGGACACCTCAGCTGGCCATAGGGGAGGGATCCAGACTCACTGTACTGTCCCCACTTTGTCCCTTTGACTACCATGTTTGCCAGCTGTTGTGGAATGGTGGAATGTACTAGCCATTCATTGAGTCATTCATTAGTTCATTTCCAAAATGGTCAGGGAGCTGGCAGGATAGGTGAATGCTTGGTGCCCTCAGGTGGGCAGCAGTGAGAGGGATGGCTCCCCTCAAGGGCTTGCCCACCTGGCCCCTGCCCCCAGAAGTCTGTGTGCCTCCTCATTGGTTTAGAGAAGAGCCTGGAGACGGTCAGGCTGCAATCAGGTGAGCCTGACTACCTGCTGGCCCTGGGGCCTCTGCCCTATCTGTGACCCTTTGTCCCCTGCCTGACATCCCCAGAGGAGTCTGTGTGCCGACTAAGGTGGGGGCATGTGGTATAGGCACCCACGTTCCCTGCCATTCACCGCCCCCCACTTCCTCTGCTTCCAGCTTGGGGACCAGCTCCCAGGCTCCCAGAGCCACACTGCCAGGGGGTCACGGGCACTGTAGACCCCTAACCCCGGGCCAAGCTAAGGAGCTTCTGTTTTCTCATCTGCTGGTGTGAAGAGGGCACTGGCCTGGCATTCTTGTGCCACAGTGGCCCTGACCATCTTCCCCAGAGCACTGCTCCTCCCCAGCACGGGGTGACACTTTCTGGCCCTTTCCATCTAGTGCTTCCTAGAGGCAGCTGTGTCGGGGGAGGGACGGCTTCGCTCCAGCATTGTGTGTGTTATGTTCAGTGCTGCTCTAGATGTCAACTTAGTCATCACTCTTATGCCACACTAGCCCCTTTTCTGTCCCTCAGACACACTGCACACCCACATACACAATGTGTGCCTCGGGGCCTTTGTGCGCTTGCTTCTTCTTGTAGCTTGAGTGCTTTGCCACTGACATCTTCTGGTCTCCTTTACCATTTCCTGCTGCTTGCCTAGACCCTCTGGCTGCTGAGGCTCCCTGCTGGGTGTGCTTACTACCGGACCTGACCTGTTCGTCTTCCACCCAGCACTCCTGGCCTGTGTAGTTCTCTGGCTCTGATTGTGTCTTCCCACTAACATGTAGCCGCAGCAAGGGCAGGGACTGGCTCCCAGCTACAGACCTGGAATAGGGCTCCAGTCTGCACAGTTGGCGCCGGGGCAGGTTCTTCAGTGCTGTGGGCCACTCCGGTGTTGTAGGGCATCCTGGCCTCTGCACACCAGGTGTCAGTATCACCCACTCTGGTTATCACATATCTTTTATTTTTATATTTATTTTTTGCAGTACTGGGGATTGAACTCAGGCCCCTGCACTTCGCAGGCAAGCACTTATTCTACTGAGCTATCTCCTTGGCCCTTAAAAGTGTCTCCAGATGTTGTTCAATGTTCCCATCCAGAATGGAGGGGAGGGGAAGAGCCCTGCCTGACAACCACCAGCCTAGGTTGTCAAATCCTTTTGATACCGTCACAGATTAGTCATCTGACCTTTATCATGACCTTGTGCGGCAGATGACACGGGAACGTTTGACAAGGCAGTGGGCAGGCATGGGTTCTGCTGTGTCCCCCTCTCTTCAGATGTCCTTCTGGGCCGTGGCTCCTCACCCTAGCGTGCTCACACACCTGTGTTCCCCCCTTAGCCACAGTGGGTGGGTGTCTGGCACAGCCAGGAGGGAGGGAGGGGGTTCTGAAGGAGAGGTGCCGTGGGGTGACCGGGAACTGAGCCATCATGCCGCACTGCAGGATTTCTTCTGTGTGCCCCTGGGAAGTCTTTCCCTGCCTGGAGCCTCTCCTGTGGGCAGAAGCAACTCCCACCACAGAGTCACTTGTCTCTTGAAGGTGAGGAGGGTACATCTAATAAAGGACAGAGGGGATGCCCAAGGCCTCCACTTGCTTACTTGGGAGATGGGTGCAGGTGGGTTCTCTCAAGCTCATCTAGCTCCTATCCGTGATGTGCGAGGTTCTGTTTCCTTCCCTGAGGAGGGAACCCTGTGACAGCTCTTCTGAGCTCCTCTTGTCCTTTCCTTGACCTCCGAGCAGCTTCCAGGACAGCTGTGGTTGGTGGGAGAAAACCTGATTGCCAGGAGAGTGTCCCTCCGATGTGCTGTGTGACCTCACTCACACGTACTCTCTCTCTCTCTCTGGGCCTAAGCACCCATCCCCATTAACTCTAATAGCATTGACCCCCACAAGAACCCTAAAGACCACGGAAGTGTCAACTCTAAATATATTTGACAAAGGTCCCAGATTGGGGGTTACAAGTTTCCCAAGAAGGAGTGCCCCAAGCTCCCTGCTGCTGTCTCTGCTCTCGCTCCTCCTCCTCCTCTTCCTCCTCCTGGAATAGGGCTCCCATCTGCACAGTTGGCACCGGGGCAGGTTCTTCAGTGCTGTGGGCTATTCCAGTGTTGCAGGGTGCTTCACAGCATCCTGGCCTCCTCTCCCTCCTCCTCCTCCTCCTCTTCCTGCTCCTCTTCCTCTTCCTCTTCTTCCTCCTCCTCCTCTCCTTCTTCCTCCTCCCTCCCCTTCCTCCTCCCCTCTCCTCTCCCTCCTCCTCCTTCTTTTCTGTCTTTTTGGGATAGGGTCTTGCTATGCAGTTCAGGCTGGCCATGAACTCACTTTGTAGCCCAGGTTGCTGGTCTCGAACTTACAATGATCCTTCTACCTCAGCCTCTCAAGTGCTGGGATTACAGGTGTGTACCACCATGCCCAGCTCTAGCTTCTCATCTTGTTCAGTGCAGCCTCTCTTGCTTTGGCTGGAATGATTTCTTCGGCTTGGGCCCTAGTAGCATCCACAATTCAGCATGCCAACCTACAGCTGTAGCACTCTGAATGTGCCTGAAGTCATCACAGATCGGGGTGTCAGTTGGCTTGCATGTAGCCACAGTGTAGAAGCTGTGGGTGGGGCTGGGGGTCTGGTGCCTACCTCTCTGCCCCTGGGTGCTTTGTTAGCAGTGCTCGCAAATCTGCAGCCAGGTGCGTGCTGGGAAAGTCTGCCCTGCATCTGTGATCAGGGGAACCCTAGCAGGAAGGGCGTTTTCCTTGAAGAAATCCTTTGTTGCCAGTAAGGGGCACGTGCCCTGGGCCCTGGCCCAGAGCTTTGGGCTTCCTGGGACGCATGGTCTTTTTTCCACCGTGTCACACTGTGATGTCACAGGTAGGGGTGACGCCGCTGTGGTTTGGGGTGCTCCGCTGTGAGCAGGAGAGGAGGAAGTGTCCTTTTGCAAGCATGAATTTCCTTCTGCAGGGGGCTCTGGCAGTGTGGTGGCTGGGGGAGTCCCCTGCCTGCGGCTCTGTCTTGCTGTCTTGGCCAGCCTGTCCTCTGGGCCTCCCTCCCTATCTTCTTGGCACAGGAGGCGGGATTGGGGTTGTTACCTCTGGAGATCCGCAGTCGCCAGTCTTTTGGTGCCTTTACCCATGTAACGCCATTGGCTGGCCTGCCCGTGTGTCCCAGAGGGAGGCTAAAGGGACGCCCCACGGGCCCAGCCGGCCTGTCGTGCTGCTTAGACATCCATGGGCATGTTTTGCTGGGGGAAGCGGACAGCACAGTGACACTGAGGGTCCCAGGAGGCTCCTGCGAGGGGCCCTGGGCACACGAGGGGCTTGTGAACCACTGCTGTCCCCTTTAGCAGCTGGGACCCCAGGTGACCAGAGCCGGGCAGAAATCCCCAGGGCTTTTGTGGTTTCTTTGCTGTCCAGTGAGTGCCCACATGGGTGGAGCTGGTGGGCTGCCCTCCAGGGTGTCAGGGAATTGAGTGGGCCTGAGGGACAGAGCAGAGTAGGAAGGGACCTAGGGGCAGCGGCCAGCTCTGAGAGCCGCCTTGTGCCTGGGAATGAGGCTGAAGGACTCGGAAGACCCCAGTTCGGCCCAGTTGTGAAGTTGATAGTGACCCTCTGGGTCAGCGTCCAGCACTCCGCCTTGGTTAGCCGGACTCCTGCCCACACCCTGGTGTCCCTGCTGGCCTTCCACCTGCTGACCCACACCCCAACCTATCTGTCTGCAACTCACAGCAGCCCAGGCTTGTGGGGACCCTGTCCTGAGGGGCTCACGCTTGGCTCTTGCGCTCCTGTTGCTTCTCAAGCTCCACATTCTGGTCCCCCCAGTGCCCTGGAGTCCCGTGCTGCACCCAGGGGCAGAGCCCCCATCTCTCCAAGGGCCACCTTCCCATTCCCGCGGCCCCACTTGCTTCCAGCTCAGCTTGGCCCTTTGGTCATTGCCTCATCTCTCTTGTCACCTTTCTGATTCTCCCCTATCTTGCCCTCTGACTGCAGTGCCCTCACAGGGAAGCTTCTCTGCCCCCAGTAGGTGCCAGGGGCTGCCAAGTTGGCATGAGAAGTTCCAGGAGGGGCACAGGGAGAGGTGGGAAGAGCAGGGCAAGGCTGGGCCATGTGGCTGAGGAAACTCAGCTGGGGAAGCCAGGGCTCGTGGGGCTTAGAGGCTGACCAGCTTCTGGAAATGTCATCCACTTACGCAGACATCCCTTGCCTACCTGTGACCAGGTTGTTAAATGAATTGGTTGCCAAACAAAAAATTGTATGCAGTATGTGCTGACAATATTCAGATCAAAGAAATGGTCAGAGGAAACACCAACTTGATGACTTTGGTTTTAATTGCATAACTTTTTTTTTTTTTTTAAGATAAGCTCTCACTGTGCAGTTCAGATTGGCCTTGACGTCACTATGTAGCCTCAAACTGGCCTGGAACCCACAGCAATCCTCCTGGTTCAGCCTCCCTAGTGCTGGGATTATAGGCATGTGCCACCCCATCTGGTATTTTATTTGCATAACTTTTACATGCAGTGCTGTAATATATAACAGAACATAAAACTGCAGAACTGTACTGTATAGTGCAATGGCCAGAAGTTACAGTACTGTATAAACAAGATGTATCATACAAAAAAAAAGGACTCTGAGACTCTATAAACAAGATGTAGGGGCCAGGGAGATGGATCAGTAGAATAAGCACTTCCCTGGCAAGCGCAAGGGCCTGAATTCAATCCCTGGTTCTGCTAAAACAACAACAAAAAGAACAAAATGTACACCAAAAAAAATGTACAAGACTGTACAAAGAAAAAGATGAGTTGTAAGTCTGAATGAACAGCCAATAAACAGGTCTGTTAAAGCAAGGAATATCTGTATTAAAAAATTATAGCAGTAGCTGGGCCTGATAAAGGTCTGGGAAGCTGAAGCAGGAGGATTACCACAGGTTTGAGGCCAGCTTGGGCTATATAGTGAGTTCAAGGCCAGCCTGGACTACATGGTGAGACCAGTCTCAAAAAAACCTAAACATGGGCCCAGTGTGGTGGTGCACGCCTGTAAGCCTAGCACTTGGGAGACCTATGGTGGTTTTTGGTGGGCATGGGCTGTGCATTGGGGGTAGGATTTGGGGGGCTGTCTGGCTTTGCTGCCAGCCTGCCACCTCAGGGGATGGTGGGACCACAGCACTTGCCTCTGTTACCCCATCAAGATGGGAGGAACTGGGGAGCAGGCCAGGACCCAAGACTGAGAACTGACAACCCAGTGGTGGGCCTTCCCTTCAGAGCCCAGTGCCCTGAGTGGATCACCTTTGGTCTTCACAGCCAGCTGGGGGCAGGTGACCACAGTTGTCTCGCAGAAAAGGTGATGGCAGTGGGCCTGGAGGGGAAGCTTCGTGATCAGGGTCATGTCACTCCTGTGGGCCAAGCCAAGTGCCACCCGCAGGCTCCAGAACACAGAGCTTCAGCCCCACCCAGATGGGATGGCGGTGGAGGTGACCGTGGGTGCTCGGTCTGTCCTCCTGGAACAACACCACCCCCACTTCTATTTCCTGCCCATGTCTTCCACCAGCCAAACTCATTTCAGCTGTTTAGAAATTCAGACTTCTACTTCTGTTCAGCAGCTTTGCTGCTGCAGCTGCAGCTGCTGTGTGCACTGGCTGGCCACAGGGCTGTGGGTAATGACAATGACAATGAGTGACACCCAGCTCTTCCTACCAGCCAGGCACAGTGCTGAACCCTTAACAAGCAAGTCATGGCATTGCTTCCGTCCCCATAAGACAAAACAAAAATAGGAGAATGGCCGAGCTGGGATTAAAATGATTAAACCGAGGCATCTGTTTCACAGCTCACACTGGAGCATCAGGGAGAGGTGTGGTCCTTGGAGGGGAGATAAAAGGAGAGAAGTAACTCCCAAAATGTCCAGGTCTGGGCAGTGTAGAGAGAGCCGGAGTAGTCACAGGATGAGAACAGAGGGACCCTAAAAGGGGCTGAGGGGCCCCCTCTGCAGGATATTTGGGCAGAGGCGGTGGCTGGAGCCAGGGCTATGGAGGAGGGTTGTTGAGACAGTTACAGGTGGCCTGGGCACAGGATGGCACATACTGGCAGGAATCTGCTTGGCTGGCCATGCAGGTCTGGCTTTGACAGTGGGAGCAATGGGTGCTGGGAGAAAGAAAGGATCAGAAAGCCTGGATGTAGAAAGGTAACTTAGCTCCATGCATCTGAAAAAAGACTTGTGGCTGGGAAGGGGGAGACAATATTCAGATCAGCGGGAGGGGTCTGGGTGCTAGGAAGGAGTGGAGCTTGGGGTCAGCCACAGGGGCAGGCCTCATGGAAGGTGACTTGGGGTGGCTTGGGGCAGCCTCTGGCACTGGACTGCATATCGCTAGGAGTCAGCGACCAGACCTCAACATCTCTATACCTGGGCTCATATGCAGAAGAAAGCATTTCCCCAAGAACCGGATCCCAGCCAGGGTTCCTGTCTACCCCCAGCTCACTTCTAAAGCAGCATGACAGGCAGGCAGCTGGGGGTGACACATTCCACCCCCGGGCCCTGCCTGTGATGTGGTCAGTCTTTCCTGACACGGGTACCCTTTGTCTCCATGACAGCAGTCAGGCCGCCCTGGCTGTCCTCTGCATCGCTGTGATGGGCCCGTCTTGATGTGGCTGCTACCCTGGTCTGTGGGGCTCCTGAAAGTGCCCGAGGTCCACATCCAACCCCCCCCCCCCCCCCCGCCCTGGGCCTGGACCTGCTGTGCAAATGATGCAGTTTCTCTACTGCAGAGGATGGTTTCCACCGTGAGTCCTCCGAAGCTCTCTGGGCCCCTCTTTCTAGCCACAGCTCTGCCCTGGGACCCTGCTGACCCTTTTGCCTGGGCGAATCCCACCCACCCACCACTGCACTGTGTCTTCACGAGTCACCTCCTGTGTGGACTGTTTGTCTGCAAAATGTCACCAGAGGGCAACGGGACAGAGGGAGCTGTGATAGGTCCACTCTGCCATGCATTGGCTGTACAACATTGCTTCAAATCTCCAAAGCCTCCATTGCTGAATCTGTAAAATGGGCTTGCATCGCTCATAGCATTGGTGCAAGGACAAGATGAGAGAGTGAAGAGACGCCTGCACACAGCAGATGTTTTTCCCATTCTGAACAGTCTCCACTGGAGCCTCCTATTTTGAGTAAAGAGTAGATTTGAGGGGATATTCTCTGTTTCCAAAGCCTGAAGCATCTCCTTGTCATTTCTTCCCCTTATGTCCCCTTCCTGAGCTCAGTTGGGGCCAGGGTGGGGGGACTGTCACATGACACCACCTCCGGTGGCACTTCCTTCTTCCCCAGGCCTGTTTTTGGCCCTTCCTCTCTCACTCTCTATTTATAATGGGAGAAGGGGCCAAAAGCCTCCCTTTGGGCCTCTTGAAGGCACTTAGCTTGCAGATATGTCGGGGGGCAAATTAACCAGTCTGGGGTATCCAGCCTTTGAGAGCTGACATCGATTCCAGAATCACAGCCGCAGGTGCCTCGGGCACTGCTGACCTGACCCACCCAGCCCCGTCCACCCGCTGTGCTTCTGAGTCCCTAGGGTATGAGAGGGAGGGGCCGGGAAGAGAGGGTGCACTGGAGGTCAGGTGGCACCTGACTCCCCAGGTGAGCTGAGCGAAGCCTAGTCATGCTACAGCTTTGCCCTCAGCTGGCCTCCAGGGTTCACTCTTTCTTTTGCAAGGGGAGGAGGAAGACAGGGTTTCATTATGTAGTTCAGGGTGTCCTTGAACTCGCTGTATAGCTCAGGTTGGCCTCAACGTTGTGGTGTTTCTCCTGCCTCAGCCTCCCGAGTGTTGGAGTTACAGGTGTGTGCCACCATGCTTGGCAGATGGGTTCACAGTCTCGGATAGACATGAGGCCATCTCACCCTATAGCTGCTGCTCGGACACCCTAGTCTCCGGGCTTCAGGCGTGCACCTACCTGGACTCCTTATTTTGGGGTGGGATTCCCACCAGTACTTCTCAGAGCCCAATCCTCTTACACCAGCCAAGGCTGCCTTCCAGGAGACCCACAGGAGTCCATCACTTCCTGTGCCACAGCATAGCCTCAGCTATTCGAACACCAGGTGAGGTGGCTTTGCCTCTGTCTCCATCTTCACATCCATGAAATGGGCATGATGGGACCAGCCTCCCTGGTTGGGTGCTGGATTCAGGGGTGGTTTTCTTGCTTCTTTGCTGTTATCTGTTGTCATCCACCCATCTACTTCTATCTACCTGTGTATCTATTTATCCTCTTCATCCTTTATCATCTAGCCGTCATCTACCTGCCTATGTCTTGCCTATCTACCTATCTAGCATCTATATGCCTACCTATCCATCCATCCACCCACCCACCCATCCATCCACCCACCCATCCATCCATCCATCCATCCATCCATCCATCCATCCATCCATCCATCCATCCATCCATCCACGCACCCACCCATCCACCCATCCACCCATCCATCCACACACTCACCCACCTACACACCAATCTTCTCCAGTTCCCTTACGATTGCTTTGTGGAGTCCCTCTGTTAATTGGGTGTTTAACTCTTCTCAGTGATTTCCAGATTTTCACATAGGGCCCTATATTTTGAAACATCCAGGCTGATAAACTCAGTCCATTTCCTCATTTTAGGGTACAGGGCCCTATGGGGGTGGGTGAAGTGCTCATCCCCACCCCAATCAAAGGAGTTGAAGGCCTCCCAGGCTTCTTAGAGGTGGTCCCACATTTTGGGGACCTCTGGGGCCCCCAAGTTGTGCTGTCCTTGTAGTAGCTTGGAGACCTTGCTCCCAGGCCCTGTTCTGGGGAGCATAGGAGTGACCTTTGTCCTGATCTGATCAGGGGCTTTCTGTTCCTCATTGTTTGGCCATGACAGGGCTTTTCTTTTTTCTTTTTTCTTTTTTTTTTCTGTCCAAGAGGACAAACAGGCCTGAGGTTGCTAGGGGAGGGCCGACACCTCTGCCAGCTTGGGCTTGCTGGGGTCACACGCAGCAGGAGGAAGTGCAGTGCACTAATCACAGTGTAGCTTCAAAAGAGAAGTGGGAGGGAGGAGGCCTGGGCCAGTGGTCCAGCTGCCTGCCCTTGGTGGCTGGGAGCCCTGATCCCTGGCAGCGAGGGAGCCCAGACTTGGCCCAGACAGGGCCCATTCCCATCAGGCCCTTTGGGCCCTGACAGGAAATCCTGCCCTGGCCAGAGCAGGAGTGAGATGCTCCCCTAGTTACCACTGCCCTGGGTTCTGGGGGTCCCATGAGATCTGGCCTGCTACCTGCAAAGGGTGTGGGAGTTGGCTGGATGGTCGAAACTCCCCTAGGAAGGGCTAGTGTGGGGGTGTTGTGGGGGGCAGGCCAGCCTCTGCAGCAGTTAGCATTCAGTTGAGCGATGATGTATGTAGAGGTGTGGAGGAAGGTATGATTTCTCTGGCTAGGGCTTCCCCGCTCTCCTCCCCTGTGCTCCTTCGCAGCCTTCCCAGGACCCTTTGCTCTGTCCAACATCCAGGTAATCAGACCCCGGTGAGTTCAACCACAGAGCCTGGCTGTCACTGTCCCAGCTGAGAAGAGTTCCCTGCTCCTTTTCTTTCTCTTTCAAGGGCTTTAGCTGCTGGGGCTCCAAGAGCCCCTTCTACATGGGGAGTGGTGGTCAGTATCAATGACAGCCCAGGGTGCGTTGGGCTATAGGCCGTAAGGCCCTGCCCACTGTGAGAAGCCCTGGTAGGGGTGCTGGACCCCACTGCCTGGAGTCTAGCATCCCACACTAGCAGAAAGTATGGGGGTGAAGGCACAGTCATGCAGGAGTATGGTGTGAGCAAAGGTCACAGGTAGGGAACCCTGCGGGTGGAGAAGACAGAGGGGAAAGTAAAGAGGCTGAGATGTGGCACGTCCCTGTGCCAGTTCCCTAAGATGAGTGTACTCATTCTGTATTACAAACATGTACTAATACAAAGGGAAAAATGTTACAATAAAAGACACATTGCCAAGGGCCAGCCTGATAGCTCAGTGGATTAAAGCACCTGTTTAGGCAGAGTGCAGCGGCCAGGGTTTGATCCCTAGCTTGCTGTGCTTGTCCCACCCTCAAGGCACGCTGTGGTAGCGTGCACCTGTAATACCAGCACTTGGGAGGCTGAAAACAGAAGAATCACTATGAGCCTGATATACGTAGTGAGACCCTGTAGACCATGTATCCTCTATACTAAATGAAAAAAAAAAAAAAAAAAAAGACACATTACCATTAATCTCCCTCAAAAATTTCCCCTAATTTTGAGCACCCTAATTCTATCATTCTTGCCATTTTCTGAAGTTCTAGAAGTGCTCTTTGGTGAGAGTTTTTTTTTTTTTTAAGTACCAGGTATTAAACTCTGGACCTTGTACCTGCCAGGAAAGCACTTAAGCTGCTGAGCTATCTCCCTGGCCCTTTTCTTTGGTTTTCTGAGACAGAGTCTTGCTATATAGTTCAGGCTGCCCTTGTGTTCACTATGCAGCCCAGGCTGGCTTTGATCCCAGGGTGATCTTCCTGCCTCAGCTTCCAAAGTACTGAGATTACAGGTGTGTGTGCACCATCACACCCAGCTCTCATGAGTCTTTAGTTTCACTATTGTGGCTGCCTCAGTGTCCCGAATTGATTGTACATGTTACCTTTCTGAGTCACTTTGACTTTGGGGAAGAGTTTGGAGTCTCACCACGCCAGTCCCAGGGAGTGGGGTGGATGAGGACACCCCATCACAGTTTCACACTGGGCAGCAGCAGGCCCTGTAGTTTTGATGACACCTCGTAAAAGGCTGCAGGAGGACTTCCGGGACTGCTTCAGAAAGGGACATAAGTGAAGGGGTAAATGTACTCAAGGAAACATGTCCAAGGGGTGAGTCACAGTGTGTCTTACTGTAATAAAAATTTTAATGTAGGCAAGTCACTGTATATTTTTCTCAGATCTCATACGTGTATGTGGGTGTGTTTCTCTGTGCGTGTGCAAGTGTGTGCACCCAGGCATGTGTGAATGACAGTCCAGAGGGATCGTGGTGACTCAGGTTTAGGCGCTGGCCACCTACTCCCTTCACCCAGCCTGCCTTTCTTCCAGCCTCACTGGAGCGGACTGTCTTGGGTGGGTTGGGCCTCAGAGGCAGGCAGGGTCTGGGTACTTTCAGGTTTAGGTTTGGAGGCCTTAGTGCCAGGGTGGGGCCCCTGACCTGGGAAGTGACATTGGAAGGAAGTCCCCATTCAGTGAGCAGCCTTTGAGTACCCGTCGGTGCCAGGCTCCCGAGCACAGTAGCCCTAGCCAGCAGGTTCGGAGAGCAGCCCAGACTGCCAGGAGCCAGGAGGAAGTCAGGACTCTGGGTGACTCATTCAGGATGGGGCACAGGCAGGGAGCCTGCTGTGGGCGGCTGCTGTCTGAGAAGGGCCTGTAGGGGATGCGTGGGATTTTGTCAGAGGAATCAGAACACAGTTAGGGACCCGCGCTGAGAATGGCCACTGAGAGTCTGCAACCTGAGCATATGCTGTGGGTCATCGCCCTGATAGTTTCCAGCTGTTGGCACCACGCTGCATGCAGGGGAAAGACAGCTGGATTACAAGCCTGCTTGTCACTTGCGGCTGGCGCCACCTGGCTCCAGGCAGTCAAAACCCCAGGCTGCAGTAGGGAGGGAAAGCAAAGGCAGCCACCCGCCCCTCCCCACATGGGGAGAGCTTGCCCAGGTCTGCACAGGCTGCGCAGGAGCTGTTGTAGCTGGCATCTGTTCTGACTGCCTTTTCCAGAGTGACTGATCAGTCCCAGAGTTATGATTGTTAAATATTTTGGTAAACCAGATGCACTGGTACATATCTGTAATCCTAGCACTGAGAAGGCTGAGGCAGGAGGATTGCAACAAATTCAAGCCAATATGGCTACATAGTAAGTTCAAGGCCAGCTTGAAAAAATTAAAAAGGCAGGGGGGTTGGAGGGTTGGGGGTGATCTCCTTGTTCTCTTTTCTTAGAAGTCCAGAGAGATTAAGGCCCTTGCCTGGCTCTGCACAGCGGGCACGTGATGGAATAAGGACTTGAAACCAAGCCTCTGGCTTATCTGGGGAGAGGCCTGATGGTTCAGTCAGTAAAGGTTTATGGAGCTGACTCCGTGCGATTGCAGCCGCTGGGGCCCTGAGGCACGAGCCAGCCCTCAAGTCTGACCTAGAAGCGCCGCTCCCTGGTCACTTCCCGCTCCAGGGCTGCAAGGAACTCTGGGCAAATGCATGCACACTCCTCCCTCGCTTGTGTAAACAGTATAGGCTTGTTTCTTGGGGGGTGAGCTGTGAGCATGCGCAGTCTCGCTGAGGAGGCCAATGACCCGGCCGCTTTCTGAAGGGAAAACCTGGACCCAGGGACAGACGGTGGTGACTGTCATGGTTGCTCTGTCCTGCTGGACGGCTCCTCATATCCGAGGGAAGAACACTGTTTTTGTCAGTGTCCAGGCCTGTGCCCCTTTTCTCTCTATTCATTTGCTGCCTTTCTTTTCCCGGAGGCGCAGAGCAGCGTAGCCCAGAGTATCAACCGCAGACCCAGAGAGGGTCTGGGTTCAAATCCTGGAGCCTGGGGGCATGCCGGTCCCTCCTCCCGTCTCAACGCTCTTCTGCACAGGGCCCGGTGAAGAGATGACTTGGAAGGGTAGTGGCAGGTGCTGCTGTCTCGGGTCGGCTCTAGAAGGGGAACCCAAGCAGTGTTTCTGCGGCCGAGATGTGCGGGAGGGTTTTCAGGAAGGGGGCAGTTGGCCTCTCAGCTGGACAGCCTGTGTCCCCACCACAGTGGCCAGGGGGAGCAGGCCAGTGATGGGAGCTGCGTGAAGCGAGCAGCTGGACCAGCCGGCATCGAGGCCGTGGGAACTGCAAGGCCTTGCGCTCAAGCGCGCCAGGACGCCTGTGCCCTCGGGCCCCAGCCACATTCACTTCCAGAGCCAGCCCTACGTGTAGGGACGCGGGCAGAGATGTCTGTGCAGACAGAAGCATGCACGGGGTGGAAGGATGAGCCAGGGCTCCATTTGGGGATGGTGACGCGCTCTCAGAGAGTCCAGGGGAGGAAGAACTTCAGCCTCGCTGCGGGAGTCAAGGAAGGCTTCTCAGAGGAGGAGCCCCAGCAAGGCAGTGGGTCCAGAGCACGCAGGACGGACCGGGAGGGGCTGGAGGGTGGCTGGAGGCTGACGGCCGCCTCACCTTCCTTCTCCAGGGTGTGTTCATGCCCTATGCACCAGAACCAGAGACCTCCTATTCGCCGAAATGCAGGGAGAGGGAGTACTACCAGAGCACGGATGGGTTGTGCTGCAGCAAGTGTCCGCCTGGTGAGTGGTGGGGCGGGACGGGGCGGGACTGGGCCCCCGGGGTCTTGGCCCAGCCATCCCTCTACCTGGCGAGGCCCCAGCTTCCTTTACTGGCTAACTCTGAGGTGTCCTTTAGAATTCAGCTGAGCTGTGCCTCTTTCCTCAGGCATCTGATTCCTGGCAGAGCTGACAGATAAATGGATAAAGAGATGCATACTCCTGGCTGCCAGGAAGTTTGGGGAAGAGGGAAAGACCAGGGGATGATGGTGACAGAATAAAGCATCCTGCTGTGTTATGGGGGTCTGGGAAGATGTCTCTGAGGGGTGGCACTGGCTGAGCCCTGCAGGAGGGAAGAGAGAGAGGAAGGGTGAGTGGTGGCTATGGCGAGTTTAGAGTCTAGAGGCCCCTAGAGGCTTGGAGCCATTTGGCTGAGCTATAGGATGAATGTGGGCATTTCCTAAAGCCATTTTAAGAAACCCCAGGCAAAGGGTCTTTGCTTCTATTAACTGTATATTTTATTCTAATAATCTCAGCAGTCTGTGAGGCAGAGGCAGGAGGATCCCAAGTTTGAGCCCCGCCTGGGCAATTTAGCAGTTTAGTGAGACCCTGTCTCAAAATCAGATTGCACTAGATTAGCACAGCAGTGAACTTGGCCGGATGGGGATGGGTGGAAATAGTACAGAGGTCAGACTCCTTCAGGGTCTGTCTTGGCGTTTCCCTGTTCTCTGCTATGCCTCCCTTTGGGTCAGCAAGAATCTCATGCCCTCATCCTCGATAGCAGAACTGTGATCTTGCTGGCTCCCTCCTCCTCTTCTAGTTTTTACTCCTAGGAGCCAGCAAACCAGTTCTTATTAGCATGTGATTGACCACAGGTTTCCGATGGTGGAATTTCAGGTATCTGGGAATAGTGGAGAAGATATTTTATAAGTCGAAGGGATTCAGGATGGAGTCATGGCTGGCTCCTGCCAGATGTGAGGTGAATCGATGAGACAGTTAGAACTGGGACTCTGAGGAGCAGGGAGTGAGGCCTGTGTCCTGGAAGAAGCCCCGTGCTGCTGAGACTTCTGGGCATTGCTTTCTTAGGTCAGCATTTGAAAGCCCTCTGCACCAAGACCTCGGACACCGTGTGTGCCCCTTGCGAGGACAGCACATACACCCAGATCTGGAACTGGGTCTTCAGGTGCTTTAGCTGCGGCGCCCCCTGCAGCTTGGGTAAGTGGACCTAGAGGGCCGCGCAGCATTCTGCAACCTGCTCTGCGGTGGCCCAGGGGCAGTTCCGACTGGCTCAGACGTGGCATTTGCCTTCGGACCTTCCCAAATGCTCCCCGAATTCTCCGCTCTGGGCAGCTGCTTGGAGTCATGCCCAGGGAAGGCTAGAGGGGGCTGTGATTTGCAGAGGAAGGAGGGGGGTGGGTGTGGCTGGGCAGGTGCAGATGGTGGGTGGGGGTGGTCAGATCAGGGGCTGTTCGGTGGGCGTGGCCAGGCAGGCTTGACTCGGGCTGTCATGTCCCCCTCCAGATCAGGTGGAGACTCAGTCCTGTACCCGGCAGCGGAACCGCATTTGCAGCTGCAGGCCCGGCCAGTTCTGCATGCTTGGGATGCAGGATGGCTGCCGGCAGTGCAGACCTCTGCGCAAGTGTTCTCCTGGCTACGGCGTGGTGAGGCTAGGTACGTGGGCACCGCGGGTTTGTCAACTCCTCTGCCCAAACAGTGGCGATGTGACGGTGGCTGGATCTTGCACCCCTTGTTAGGCTCTTACTACGTACTAGGGTCTCAGGGTCCAAGGGTGAATCAGCTAAGCCCTCAGAAAATGGACAATTAGAAGATGCTGCAATAGCTCGGCTGAGTGGTGCAGCCTATAATCAGTCCCAGCATTCTGGGAGGCTGTTGCAGGAGAATCTCAAGTTCAAGCCTAGACTGGGCAATTTAGCAACTTAGTGGGATCTTGTCTCAACACAAGAAATAAAAAAATCTGAGGATATAGGTGCAAGGGCCCTGGGCTCAGTCTCCTGCATTGTCAAAAAAAAAAAAAAAAAGCACGAGAGCTGCTGCAAGAAAATCTACACTCCTGGATACACCCCTGAAGGCGGTGCACACAGGAGTCCTTTGACCCCTAGGCCTCCCGGGGCTTCCAGGAACTAGGACCGCTTTAGTGAGATTGGAGCCCTGTTTGGATCCCCACTGTTCCCTTCCAGGAACTGGGACCTCAGATGTGCTCTGCGCCGCCTGTGCCCCAGGCACGTTCTCCGACACCTTGTCCTCCACAGAAGCCTGCAGGCCCCACCGCAAGTGAGTGGCAGTGTCTCTGGTTCTGGAAAAAGTGAAGGGGCAGGAGGAGGTGGTGCCTGTGTGTCTGGGGGCTGAGTAGAGCCACTGCGCTGGGGGAATTGGGTGTGCAGGGCAGGGTCCTGGGGCCAGCTGGGGCACGTGGCAGAGGCCTGAGGGACGGCGAGGGCACGCCGAGAAGGCGTGACACACACCCTCACCTCCTGTCCTTTGCCCCCCCTTCCTGTAGCTGTAGCACCGTGGCTATCCCTGGGAATGCGACAGTGGATGCAGTCTGCGCTCCTGTGTCCCCCACCCTGGGAGCTGCCCCAGGCCCAGCCCGCACACCCCAATCTGTGTCCCCAAGAGCCCAACCTGGGGACCCCACTCCAGGGCTTAGCACAGCTCCCAGCACTGCCCCTCTGCTCCCCGTGGGCTTCGAGCACCCGACTGGAAAGAGCAGGAATGGCCTTTCCCTTCCAATTGGTAGGTCCCAGCACACCCCTCCCTCCCTCCTCCTGGCTTCCTCCTCTTCCTGTCTTCCTGACAGCCCACTGCAGGCCAGACCCTCCTCTCTGTCCTTGGATATTGGTGCCAGTGAGCTGGGTCTCCTCCCAAGACCTGATCATATCCCTGAGAATCCCCATGTCCAGAAAGCGGGGTCCTGGCTGCTGTTCCCATGAATGAATCCACAGACAATGGGCTAGGTCAAGGGTCTCACTTGGGGTTGTCCCTTCTAAGGTTGGGACTGTACTAGGCCATATGTGTGTCACCAGCTGACATATGTGGTCAGATTCACTCCTCCTGGGCAATGACCGCTGCCACCCTGGGTCCCCAAAGCCTGAGTACCTCCTTTTATCCTAGGACTGATTGTGGGTCTGACGGCCCTGGGGCTACTGGTCATTGGACTGGTGAACTGTGTCATCGTGACCCAGAGAAAAAGTAAGATTTATTTTGTCTTCCATGCATGCTCCAGGGAGTGTTGTCAGGTGCTTCCAGAATTCCTGAACCAGGCCCACCTTGGCCTCAGATAGACCTGGAAACTAGTCTGGTTTTGTTGGAGCTTAGGGTGGAGTATCTTTGCTCACTTAGCTACCAGAAGGCAAAGCACCCTCAGATTTTCCTATGGGTTGTTCTGGAAGCCAGAGGAGCTAGAGGGGTGGTAGCAGGATTCTGCGGGTGGGGTAAGTGCAGGAAGGGGTGCCCTAGGGAAAGCGAGGTGGGGCTGGTAGATGGCATCGCAGCCCATGTGAGTGGATGGTGCTGGTCACACTGTCTGATGTCTCTCTCTCTCTCTCTCCTTGCAGAGAAGCTCTCCTGCCTACAGCGAGAAGCCAAGGTGGTGAGTGTCCCTGTGCCAGCTCCCTGCTTCTCCTCAGTCCTTGCCCTGCCGGCTGAGTTGTCACCTGAGAAACCTTGAGTTTTTTTTCTGTGATCTGTGCAGGACCAGGAGGTGCAGAAGTGCTGGTGGCCCAGGGCTTAGGTTGGATATAGGGCTTTGAAATCAAATCACTGGGTTCCCTCTCCTGATTCTGCTGGTGAAGGCACTGCCTCTCCAGAGCTCTTTGCCCTGCACTGGTATTTCAGTGGGGACAGGACAGTTTCTCGCTACCCCACTCCTCCTGTTTTCTGGCTTCATGGCTGTGACAGCTGGCACTCACTTCCTGGTGGCACATGCAGAGCAAGCGTCCCTTCTAAGTTTTCCTGTGGTCCAACTGCCATCTCCTCTCTCCCAACACATTGGGCACTACAGTGTCTGGGGTGTGGCCCAGGTGCCACTATTTCCTTTTCTCCCACCCAGTTTGTATCCACAGAGGGGGGGCCTCAGCCACTGGGTGCTGAAGCCCTGTAGAGGCCATGTGGGCAGGAAACCAGTCTCCAGGGGCGAGGGCCTGATGCATGTATCAGAGCATTTCTGTGGCTGCCTAGGGTGCCCTTCTGCTAGTCCCCAGGGCCTCCGTCAATGTGTGACTGTGGGCCAGTGCCACCTCTTCCAGTGAGTCCTGAGCCACGTTCTTCATGCAATCCTCACCTGTCCCTGTGGGCACCAGTTCCCTCATGTACCCTCCTTCCCTTGCTTGGTCCGTGCCCACCCATGCTCCCTCAGGCAGCTGGCATAGGTCCCTGCTGGAGCCCAATGGGTAGTGCCCAGCGCTGCAGAGTGAGCAGAGACTCAGTGCCAACATTCTCTCAGGGCTCAAGGACAGGGGCTTCTTTCTGTTGGGAAAAGCAGTAGATGCACATGTGAGCTTGCACCCTTGCACCCCACACTCGTGCTTGGGCACAGTAGTCACCAGGGCAGATGTTTGCCAGGTGCCAGGTGTGGTGCTGAATGCTGTTCATCCTCACAGATGCACTGGGACACACAGGAGGATGCTCCTTGCTCCAGTTTTATAGCCTGAGTCACTTGGCCCAGAGAAGTGAAGTAACTTTTTCCAGCTAATAAATATAGTATAGGGCACAGGGGGCTGGCCAGGTTACCTCAGTTGTCTAAAGCACCTGCTAGGGCAAAATGAGTCAGGGGCAAGGGACTGCAGTTCAATCCCCAGCACTGCATGCTGCACCAGACCAGCCCTTAAGGCAGCCTGAGCCAGCCAAAGTGGGGGAGGAAGAATAATGTAGGGCAGAAAACCAGGGCTGTCTCTGTCATTGCCCCAGCACACCCACATTATGCTTTTTTTAGGCACATGGCCTGCACATGTGGACATACGCTCAGCCAGAGAGACAGCCAGCCAGACAGCCAGCCAGACAGGCAGGCAGACAGGCAGACAGGCAGACAGGCAGACAGATAGACAGGACATGCCCTACAGGAGCCAGCCTGCATGGTGGGCTGAGCCTTGAGCTGAGGGGACAGCTGGCTGGGGTCCTGACTTTGCAAGCTGCTTCCTCTGTGCTCCCCCATGGGGTTCCAGACTTGGGTGGCAGCTGTTCCTGAACTTTGCAGTTTTGGGCTTTGGAAGAAGGAGGTGGACTGTGAACTTTGGGGTTTCTGTTCTGCCTGGTGGTTCTAACCACCAACCGAGGGGTAAGGCCGAGGCAGAAAAGCCCCTTCTCTGGAGGTGATAGGGAGTGACATTTGGATGCATTGCCTCAGCCTCTCAGCTCAGGGCGGGGCTGGCAGTGGGGAAGCAGTGCATGCAGGTCAAGGCAAGGCATGGACATCTTACAGACACTGGTGGGAGGGACTCGGAGCCAGGGGCTGTAGCACTTGGCTGGAGAGGGCCACCCCAAGCTGGACAGTTGTGCACCTGTCTCTGCTCAGACCACATCTGGAGTTGTTTCTACCCCTGGATGGAGCCCAGAGTCTTAGCCTTGGCCTGGGTTGAGGTTGGCAGCACTATGCCCATACCTGTCCAGCCCACTCTGTGTACATGCTGGCCTTTTCACTGTCCCTTGGGTGCCAGGCCTGTCCTGTCTGAGGTTCTCACACCTCCATTCATAGCCCAGGACCTCCAGCAGAGACGTTTGGTCTCTCCTTTTTGTTTAGAGCTAGGCAATCACCCAGCGTCCTTAGGCTCCGTGACTATCCAGTCCATGTGGATAGACAACAAACAGCCCTGCAGTGGCATTTTTAAGTGTCCAGAAACTCGGGGTCTTTTTTCTTTGTTCTGGAGATCAAACTCAGGACTTTGCACTTTTTAGGCAGGTGCTTATGCTGTCTCTCCAGCCGTAGAGCCAGGGGTCTTTCCTGAGTCTCCGGAGTGGAAACTCCAGACACCCAGAAAATGCATCATGGGTTTTGAGCTCAACACCACTGTTCCTACCTGTGACTTTGGACAAGTCACTCAGCCACTCCGGGCCTCAGTTTCCGCATCTGCAAAGCCAGGGTAACACACTCAGGAGAGTCAGTAGAGCAGTATCTGGAGGGACTTGGGCACAGCAGGGCCTTGGGTGGCGCTCAGATGCTAGCTAAAGTCTTACTATTGTTCTGTAGGGAAAAGAAGTTAGCGAAGTCAGAGCAGCAGGAAGGGGGCTTGGGAGAGAGCTGAGGCAGCGTAACCCTAGCTGGAATGAAAAGAACCTCAAAGCCAATGGGTTGGTTGACCACAGGTCAGCAACCTTTTCTGCCAAGCCACAACAACGAGAGTGTTGGGCTTGTGGACAGCCCTGTCTCCTTGATGGTGGCTTAGCCACATAACCTGGCAGCTGTGTCCTCTGAGACCTTTCACAGACACCCTGGCTTGTCATTCTATCATTGCGCATTGGGAAGTCTTATTGTTCAACATGTTTTTGAGCCATTTAAAGAAGCTGCACAAAAGTAAGTAGCAGCTGTGTGTGGCCCACAGCAGTACTTTGCCCCTTTGTGAATTAATAAGCTCATTAGGCTAAGGCTGGAGGGTCTCTGGCAGCTTGAGGCCATCCTGGGCTGCATAGCGAGTTCAAAGCCAGCCAAAATCACACAGCAAGACCCTGTCTCAGAAACAAAAATCAGAAAAACCAAACCAAAACTCTCGTGCAGGGCTTAACTGCCGCAGTCACTGTTCTTAGCACTTTCCTGTTGAATCTTCACAACAACCCTGCGATGTAAAGTCATTATTCTTCCTTTTTGATGAGAGGCACAGTGAGATTAAGGCAACTGGCCCAACGTCACACCAGGGAGCAGTAGAGTCTTGATTGACCCGCGCGTAAGCTCCCATCTGAGTTCCATAAGCGCTGCTGCTAGGCTTGGCCACCTCTCCCCGTGCTGATGGGTGACTTCAGCCAAGGGGCTTCCCTTCCCTGTCCTTATTCACAAGCAGGATGAAAACCCTGCCTCACCCCTGGGACTGTCTGGTGAGCAAGGCCACACGGTCTCTGCCCCACCGGTACACGCTTAGTAGGGCAGCACGATGCCGATAGCAGAGGGAAAAGAGAATCACACCTCCTGACAGTGTGGGAGAAGAGCGCACAGACATGGGCAAAGGTGTGGCGTCAGCTGCGAAGTGCGCATGCGCTTAGACAGTCTTGCGGGATCTGGCTGGGTCTGACATCTCTGCCTCCTCCTGCAGCCTCACATGCCTGTGGATAAGATCCGGGGTGTGACCGGCATGGAGCAGCAGCTACTGCTCACCACAGCTCCCAGCTCCAGTTTCAGCTCCCTGGAGAGCTCGGCCAGTGCCACCGACTCGGGCACGGACAAGACCAGGGCATCCGGGGAGACTGGGGCCAGCCCTGGGATGTCAGGTAAGAGGCTGGAACGCACTGGGACTGGTCCTCCTTTGTATGGATTTCATTCGACCTAGAATCAGATTACACCCCAAGAACCCCATCCTACTGAAGATATCTCAGTGTAAACTGCACTTAGCACATTGGGCCTACAGGGCACCGTGGCTTCCTGCCTACCTAACATCACTGGAAAATTTGAAATTCTTTTGGTGGTTGTTGTTTGGGCCTTTTTTATTGTTGTTTTCTGAGATAAGGTCTTGCTCTGTAGTTCAGGTGATCCTCCTGCTTCAGCCTCCTAAGTTCTGGAATGACAGGTTTACACCACCATGCCGGGTTCCAAATTGAAATTCTAAGTACAGTTTCTACTAAGTGTGTGTCAGTTTTGCACCTATGGGAAGTTGAAACATCTCAAACCAAACCATTGTAAACTGGGGGCCATATGTATGTCTCACCTGGGTTGTATGCTACCCGCCTCATCCTGGGCCGTACCTTCAGGGACCCCTTGGTTTGTGCCCAGGCTGTCCCTGCCCTGCTCTCGGTAGAGCCACGAGAGTCCAGTGTCTGACTCTGCCAAGTTCCCCCGTTTTCCACATGCTGGACCTGAGGACTCTTCCTTTTGCTGGATACCCTCAGCTGCCTTTCACTTTGGGACGGACAATTTCCCTGAAATCATCCAAGGAAACCCCATGGTTTTGTCACTCCCAGCTGGACTGGCTGTTCCTCAGAGCTCCCCAAACCCTTACAAATTTGAGGCCAACCTAGGCTATAGTGAGTTCAAGGCTGGCCTGAGTAACATAGTGAGACCCTGTCTCAAAACGAACACAAACAAAAGCACCTGGCAGTGCTCTGCCTGGACCTGATCTGTAACAGCATTCCCATTGGTCCTCTGAACCCGCGGGGTTTCCTTGGTCTCGTTTTTTTTTTTTTTTTGGTGGAACCGGGATTGAACTCAGGCCTTTACACTTGTGCCAGGGAAGCGCTTATTCCACTGAGCCATCTCCCTGGTCCTGTTTTGCAGCAGGGAGGTGACATCTCCTTGCCTGTGCTTGCCTGTTGCCTGCAGTCCCAGCCAGCAGTACCACTAGGAGTGGCCCTGAGCCTGGTCACTCTCAGATCCCTGTCCAGCCTCTGGGCCCTTCAAAATCTGAGCAGCGTTTGCAACCCCACTGAGCCTCAGTTTCCTCATTCAGAGCTGAGTATGACCCCTGCTTGGTGGGGCTTGGCACCTTGCTGGGGATCACTGTCCTTCCCCGCAGAGACTGACAGCTGCCACCTCTGCTGTAACTGACCTGCCAGGCCTCTTGTGGATCCTGTGCCACCCTCTGCCTGCAGCCTGCTGGACTACCCTATCACACTGATGTGACTCCTGTTTTCCCTTGACAGGGTGATGCCAGTGCTATGTAGTTCAGGCTGGCCTTAAACTCATGGCAACACTTACCTCAGCTCAGTGCTAGAAAACTGACCCTGTCCACCTGTCCCCTGTCCCCCTCCATCCCCATTTCTGATTCATTTCCTGGACTCTGCGCCATTGCCTTTTCCTATCCCCCCTAGCACCTCTCTACTTGGGGCACCCCTAAGCCCCAGCCACCCCCACAGTGTCTCATTCACAAGGTGCAAAGGCCATGGTGACTCTTGGTGACATTTGGGGTGGAAACTTCCTTCTGGCCTCATGATTTCAGTGCTCACTCTCCAGGCCTGAGTAATGGCTCCGAGCAGGGCGGAGCAGGGCAGGTGGTACCATCCTCCTCCCTCTTCCTGGAGGAGGTCCAAGGGTGGGCCAGGGTGGGAGGGGAAGAACCCCTGCCCTGCCCTGCCCTGCCCTGTGCTCATGTTGTGGTGGCAGTGGCTGTCAGTCCTGGAGGGGACATTTGTTCCCATCAGTTGGGCCCTCCTGCTCTGAAGCTGCTCTTACCATCGGCTTCAGGTCTGTGGCCCGCTACGGCTAGGTCCCTGGCACCTGACTCCCAGAGGAGTCACCCAGACTCCTTTTCTTTTCTTTTTTCTGTGGAACCGGGGATTGAACTCAGGCCCTTGTGCTTCCAGGGAAACGCTTATTCCACTGAGCCATCTCCCCAGCCCCTTTCCTTTCTTGTTTGACAATGTTGAGGATTGAACCCCAGGCCTTGAGCATGGCAGGTAGGGTCTCTATCACAGAGCTAACCCTAGCCACAGATTGACTTAAAAACACTGATTGGGGCCATGGAGATAGCTCAGTGGCCTAAGTGCCTGCCTAGGCAAGTGCAAGAAACTGGGTTCAATCCTGGCGCCATATGCCATGCTGCCCTGCCCCAGGTGCACTGAGTTGGCCACTAAGACTGGGTATGGTGGCGCACACCTGTAATCCCAGTGCTAGGAAGGCTGAAAACAGGACCATCACTATGAGTCTGAGCTGTGTAGTGAGACCCTGTACCAAATATATAAAGAAATAAAAAATAAAAACACTGATTGGGCCTGGCAGTACACACCAGTAATCCCAGTACCCTGGAAGGCTGAGGCAGGAGGACTGCAAGCTCCAGGTCAGCCTGAGCAACTTAGTGATTTGGAGAAATCCTGTCTCAGATAAATTAAAGGGGCTGGCCTGTGGTGTGGAGGCCCTGGGTTGGTCATCAGTACTGAAAACAAAACAAAAAGCCAATTAACTGTATTACACTACCAAGAGCAAGATATATTGATGGCTTATTTTGTTTTGAGTTTTGGATTTTCTTGAGAGAGGGTCATGCTGCGTAGTACAGGCTGCCCTTGTGCTCACTAGGCAGCCCAGGCTGGCCTTGAACCCCATGGCAATCCTCCTTCCTCAGCCTCCCAAGTGCTGGGCTGGCAGGTGTGCACTACCATGCCCGGCACTTCTGGGCTGCTTCTTATCCATAGCAAGAAACAGGCCAAAGCCCCTCCCCTCCTGGGCTCAGTGTTTAGCAGGCTTTGGGGAGGACCTAAGGGGATGGCCTCTTGGAGGAAGTGGCCTCTGAGCAAAGCCTGAGTGACAGGGAGGGAAAAATCTGTGCATATAGTGAAGAGACTTCCATCTGCAGGAGTACATGTGCAAAGGCCCTGAGTCCTGAAGGCTTCCGTAGTGACCCAGAGGTGCATGTGCCTGGGAGACCCACGGCAGGATCTTGGAGCCCAACGATGAAGGCTCTGGGGCTGCTGGCTGTGGGAGAGCAATGCCAGCTTTCCTCATGTACCTCAGGCTGCCTGTTGGGCCACAGACAGATCATGGGGATACCCTCTTCTCCAGGACCCTTAGACTTATAACCTCCCTTTTCTGATGATTCATAGAGTCTCAGCCTGGGGGTCATGGGACCCAAGTCAACGTCACCTGTATCGTGAATGTCTGCAGCAGCTCTGAGCACAGCCCGCAGTGCCCTTCCCCAGCTGGCACCACGATGGAGGATGTAGACGTCAGCCCCTCAGACTGTCCGAAGGATGAGCAGGTCCCCTTTTCCCAGGAGGAGCGCCCCTTTCAGTCCCTGCGGGAGACCCCAGAGACTCTGCTACAAAGCCTGGAGAAGTCCCTGCCCCTTGGCGTGCTTGACCAGGGCATGAAGCTTGGTTAACAGGGCTGCCGTGGACCGTGTCACAGCCGGAGGGGGTTGAGCCCTGGCAGGGCCACTCCATTCCCTTCAGGCCCCTGTCCTCGCAGGCCTCTGTGGCTATTTCCAGGTCAGGTTACTACAGTGGTGGGAAAACCCCACTATCATGGTGTAAGTCCTTCATGAGAGGGGGCTGGCATGAACCTGTGGGACATGTTTTTGTTACCTGAACCTGACCCCAGCTGGACCTGTATGTTTGACTTCCAGATCCCCTGGTGGCTTTTTTTGTTTTTTTTTTTGCCCTGGACTCTGAGCTGACTCTGGCTTTTCAGAGGCTTGCTGGGAAGGAGGGACACTGTGTGCCACCCATGAGAAAGGACAGCACTTGTGTCTGGATGCAGAGACTGCAGGAAGGCCCTTTGGAGAGGAGACTGCAGGTCTCTGTGGGGGAAGAGGAAGTGACATCCCTGTAGGGGCCACAGATTCCTCAGATTAGCTCAGGGCAGCTAGAAGGTAGCACCTCCAGACCCTGTATAGATTGTTCTTTTTTTTTTTTTAGATTGTTCTTTTGTACCTGGTGTGAAAATCTGGGCCCAGGCAACAAGCATTTTTACACCATGCTACAGCCAAGAGGGCAGACCTTGGCCCTGGGGTGTGTGTGTGTGTGTGTGTGTGTGTCCCACATAAAGCATGTGCTCAGCATGCTTGGTGCTCTGGTCCAATCCCTGCACCCCTGAAAATGTGAGCACTGTGCAGGTGAGCAAGGCAACAAAATCAGGGCGTGGTGGTGCGCACATGTGATCTTGAGACTCTGTCTCCAGAAAACCAGCACAACCAGACCCCCTGGTGCCCTTGGCACCCACCACGACCACCTTTGACTTTCACTGCACAGCACCCAAAGCTCCCACCACCCCGCTCCCACAAATGGCCAGTGGCTCGAAGGCCACACCTGGCACTTCAGAACCAGGGAGGTCTCAGGCCCCTGCAGCCACCTTCTCCTACCTCAGCCCAGACCGACCTGTGACCTCCTACCCCAACGCCCCTGCCCCAGGGTGGCCAAAGAACCCTTCCAGTACCATGCCTGTGACGATGCCCAGCACCTGTGAGAAGCCAAGTGCCAGGCGTCTGTGTCTGTTGCGTGCCGTGGGGTCTGCATAGTGGATGCCACCCAGAAGCCATTGAAGCCAGATCTCCCCCACTGGCCAGGCAGGAGCATGGGCAGCTGTGACCTGATTTCAGAAAGCAGGGGTTGGGGACCCCTGGAAAGGCCTGTTCAGTCTCAGGTACTTGGATCCTTGTTAATCAGTTCCATTGGACTTGAACTTGGCAGATGAACTGTGGTGGGGGAGGAGAGCCTCCTGGTGACCACAGAGACCCACAGGGCTTTCTGCCCCCGATCTGGATCAAGGCATCAGACACCCAGCCCAGCCAGGTCTTTGCCTGCCTGGGCCTCCAGGCAGCGACGCAGCGCTTCCGCCCCCTGGTGGACAGTCTGGAGAGCCCCAAAGGTCTCTGGGTATAAGCGCAGCTCCCCTGCTTGTGCTGATCCAGAAGATGAGTTTGCACTGTTTGTTGGGCAGCATTCTGAGTTACTAATAAATTTTCTTTGTTTTATACGTTGACCAGGCTCTGGTTGGGTCTGAGTTGGGGATTCACCGAAGGCCTGCTGACCTGTCACCAGTGTGTGAACAGAAATGGGGTGCTGGCCAGGGAAGGCTCAAGGTGGGGCTGGGTTCCGGTCTCCCCAGGGAGCTGCTCTTGCCCAGGGCCTGTGAATGTCCACACAGAACTTCCAGCTCAGAACCTGGCAGCTGCGTCCAGGTGACCTGGTCTTCTTGGACTCCCAGCCTAGTCTTGGACAGGCTGGGTCTGTACACCGTGCAGCTGGATGCTCACCCAGGAGAGGGGGCTCGGACTATCGGAGGTTGCGCAGGGAGAGGAGCCCTTTCCCAGGAGCGCCATCCCAAATGCTCACCTCCCCCAGGGCTCTGGGAGCTGAGTGGTGTGGGGGTGGGGACCCCTTAGCTGCTGCTGGGGAATGGGCAGGAACTTTCTGGAACAGAGTGGGTAAGAGGTCAGGGACAAAGGGAGTTTTTTGTTTGTTTGTTTTAATATGAGAAGTTAATTTTGGGGGCCAGGGAAATAGCTTGGTAGTCTAAGCGCCTGCCTGGCAAGCTCAAGGAACCAAGTTTGATTCCGGTAACTGAATGCTGGCTGTTCTGGGCATCCTATGCTGGCCACTGAAATCCGGCAATCCCAGCCCTGGGGAGGCAGACACAGGAGGACCACTATGAGTCTGAGCTGCATGGTGAGACCATGTATATATATATAATGCTCAGTTTTGGCTCTTAAATTATTTATTAAAAAAAGAATTTATTCTTCTGGGCATGGTGGCATAGGCCTGCGATCCAAGCACTCAGTCAAGAGGCTGAGTTCAAAGGCAGCCTGAACTACACAGTGAGACCCCATTTCAAAAAAAAAAAAAAATCTAAACCAGCCTGCTACATAGTAATATCCCACCTCAAAACTTAAACTTATGAAAATGATTTTTAAACCTGATTTTTGAGGTGCACATCCTATCCGTGTGACTGCAGGGCATTTAAGTAGGCTAGTGCTGGAGCTGCTTTCCCCGTGGGCCAAACACCCTGCCCACAAGCCGGCTGTGGGGATGCACGCCTCTAAGCCCAGCACTCGGTCGGCTGAGGCAGGACAGTCACCATGTTTGGAGATCAGCTTGCCTTACATAGCAAGATGCTGTTTCAAAACACAAAATATAATAAAAGCAGCAGCAGTAACAACAACAACATGTGCACAAAGCCGATCAAGAATACAGCCCTAGTCTTGGGACTCTGAGAGCTCAGTGCTCTTGAATGTCATCTAAAACTAAGCCATCTGTTTCAAAGTATGTGATGCGGGGGCCGGGGAGATGGCTCAGTGCAATAAGCGCTTCCCTGGCAAGTGCAAGGGCCTGAGTTCAATCCTTGGTTCTGCCAAAAAAAAAAAAGTATGTGATGCTTTCACCATGAGCGACTGCTTCAGCCTCATCCTGAGTGGAAGAGCTGTTGTCACGCTGCAGAACGTGGTAGTCTGGGTGGGCTGAAGACAGGATAGGACACAGAAGAGCCTCCGGAAGTACAGGAAGGCAGGAGGGGTCCACTCAGCCACTCTTTCTGAAGAAGCACATCTCACATCTCTGCCTGGATGACTATCTTTGTAGCGCAGGGTGCCAGTGCACTGGAAGAGGAGCTCCGCTGGTTCTGGTGCCCGAGTCCTCCCAGCTGAGGGAACACTGTACCAGGGAGATGCGAGCCAGGCTTGCAGCAGGGAGCACAGCACTGGAGAACAGATTCCACACAGGGGGAAGGGGTGTGTCTAGGCTGCCCGGGGCTCTTTCTTTCCGTTCCCTTGCTCCACCTGCCTCAGCACATCAGCAAAGCTGCCAGGGGAAGAATGCACATCCCAAAGCTGGGATGCTCACCCAGTGGGTGCAGGGTGACCCAGGAGCCTTTAGGGGTCCTAGCAGGAAAGCAATGCAAACAGGCCCCTCCTCCTCGCCTTCTGATCCAGAATAAAAAGCATGACAGAGTTCTGCCTCCTGGGTTCTGCTTTCAAACAGCTGTGTGGGGGTGGTGTTAGTCACCTTTCCATTTCTGGGACGAGATAAATACCTCATGTCCTGGTTCCTTTTCTCTCATTGCTGGGACAAAATATCTGACAGCCAAGGTTAAAGGCAGAAAAGTTTATTTAGCTCACAGGTTGTGGAGGTTTCAGTCCATAATCAGCTGCCTCCAAGGCAGAGTGGCCTGGCAGAGGAGCAGTAGTTCATGGGGCTGGCAGATAGTAAAAACAACAAGGGAAAACTGGGGGGAGAGGCAGAGAGAGAGCGAGAGAGAGCCTTTCTCTGCCTTTGTATGGGGTGCAGGCTACATGCCCCAGGGAGGGTGTAGCACTTGTATCTATGCACATCTCAGCATCAGGCCATAGACCTATTACAAACTCTAGAAGCCCGCCCCCATGACTTCATGGGGCTTTTCACAGGTATCTGGACACAAACTGCAACACCTGATGTACATATATTAGAGGAGGAGGGGCTTACTTTGGCTCACAGTTTGAGAGGGTTGAAGCCATGGTAGGCTGGCTTCAAAATGGGAACACCATGGTGGAACAGGAGGCAGAGGAACGCCGCTCCCCTCCTGGCAGCCAGGATGCAAGGGGCTGGGGAGCAAGTAAGAATACAGGCAGACCGGAGGGGGCTGGGACAGACCCTTTGAAGTGTCCCCAGTGGGCTGGTGAGATAGCTCAGCCGACTAAAGCGCCTGCTTAGGCAAGTGCAGGGACCTAGGTCTGACCCCTGGCACCACATGCCATGCCAACCCTGCCCCAGGGCAGGCTGAGCCAGCCACGGAGTCCAGGCACAGTGGTGCACGCCTGTAATCCCAGCACTGGGGAGGCTGGAAGCAGGAGCAGCAACACGAATCTGAGCTGTGCAGTGAGACCCTGCAACAACCACATGAGCAAAAACATACCAAAAAATAAAGTACCCCCAGTGACCCACTGCTTTCCCCTTGGCTCCTGTCCTAGCAACCAGCCAGCTATGAATCCATCTGTGGGTCAGTGCATTGATAAGGCGGGCGCTATCAAGGCCCATCGCTTCTGCAGGCCCTGCTTCTCAGTGTCAGGGTGCTGGGGCTGGAGTCCATAGACATGAGTCCTTAGGGGAACACTTCACACTTAAACTACGATGAAGAGTGAGGCCCACACCCAACCTCTCCCTTCCTGTACCTCCCGGACCCCTGCTAAGCCTGACCAGTCACACGCACCCTAGACCAGGGCTCAGCTAACTTCCATGAAGAACCAGGGAGTAAATGTTTAAGCCTTAGCAGGCCACACACTTTCTATCACAACTGGTGAAAACAACTAGCCGGGCAGGGCCGGGCCAGGGGCGGCGGGGCCGGGCCAGGGGCGGCGGGGCCGGTGGGCCGCGTGCCCTGCGGGGAGCTGCCGTCGGGCACTGACGCGGGCGGGTCGCCGCTAGGACGCGTTCTTTATGATTCGGCTCCACAAGACCACCATCTTCACAGAGACCCAGGAGCTGAGCACCGTATTCGAGCTGAAGCGCATCCTCAAGCGGCTGCCCGACGAGCAGAGGCTGCACGATGATGACCAGCTTCTAGACGACGGGAGAGTGTGGCTTTACCAGCCAGACAGCAAGGCCACAGCCGCAGTGGGGCTGGCCTTCCGGGCAGATGATACCTTTGAGGCCCTGCACATGGAGCCCTTCTCTAGCCCTCCAGAGCTTCCAGATGTGATGGCGCCTCACAACTCTGGTGGCAGCGCCAATGAACGAGCCGTGCAGTGATGGCCCCTGGCCCACCCGGAGGCCCATTGCCCCAGTAAAAGATTTGGCTTTCTACCTGGGTGCTGCCTCTTTCTCTCTCCCTCTACCTCCGGGCATAGCTTTCCTTGGGATGGGTCTGCTTCCCCACTCCTGAAACTGCTGTGTACCAGGCTGCTTGCTTTGCTATTTGGATTTTGGCCCAGTTTGCTCCCTGAAAGGTATTGTGGTACCTAAACCACCCTAAAGGCCAAGCTGATTCCTCCTGGAGAGGACTAAGTGGAACCCATGGGCCAGCCTGGTGCTTATACAGGACAAAGGATTCCCTTTTTTCAAAGCACACTCCACTCAGAGAGTAGGTTCCACAGGGAACCACATCCCTCAGGCCCCCCAGAGATCCCATACAGACTTGGGGTGAGGCCGAGAAGATGACCCTACACACTTAAAATAAAGGTCTACAGACCAAAAAAAAAAAAACAACAAAAATGTGTACCAAGCCGGGTGTGGTGGTGCATGCCTGTAATCCCAGCACTCGGGAGGCTGAGGCAGGAGGATTGTTGTGAGTTGAGACCAGCCTGAGCTACAAAGTGAGCTTAAGGCCAGCCTGAACTGCATAGTGAGACCCAGTCTCAAAAAAACAAAAAAACAAAAAAAAAAAAAAAAAAAAAAAAAAAAAAAAAAAAAAAAAGAAAAGTTTAAAAATGATAGGTTTTTTTTTTTGGCAGAACCGGGGATTGAACTCAGGCCCTTGTGCTTGCCAGGGAAGTGCTTACTCCACTGAGCCATCTCCCCAGCCCCTCTTTTGTCCTTTTGAGACAGGGACTCGCTATGCAGTTCAGGCTGGCCTTGAGCTCACTCTGTAGCCCAGGCTTGTCTAGAACTCATAACAATCCTCTTGCTTCAGCCTCCCAAGTGCTGGCGTTACAGATGTGTGCCACCACACCTGGTCAAAATGTTACTTTTTAATTTTTTGGCATCAGGAATCAAACTCAGGACCTTGCAGTTGCCAGGTGGTACTTTTTTTTTTTTTTCCAGAATCAGGATTTGAACTCAGGCCTTTGCACTTGCCAGGGAAGCACTTATTCCACTGAGCCATCTCCCTGGCCTCTAAGGTAGTACATTTTTAAAAAAGTGTTGAGGAGTAAACTCAAGGCTTCTTATTTTGATTTTTTTGAGAAAGGGTCTGGCTATACAGGTCAGCCCTGAACTCACTAGTCTGGGCTGGCCTCAAACCCGTGGTGATTCTCCTGCCTCAGCCTGCTGAATGCTGGGATGGGTGTTTGTCACCACGCCTGGCTTACTTTGATTTTTTTTTTCAGTCTGACAGTGTAGTTCAGGCTGGTGTGGAACTCACAGTGTCCCTGCCCTTGCTGGGCTATGGGGTGCTGGTTTCTAGGTTTTCTGTCCTGAGCAAAGAATTAAGACAAGCACAAATGGTAGCAAGATTTTACACTTATTAAAGGTAGGAAAAGAAAGAGCTTTTGAGAAATGAGTTTGAGCCAAAAAAAGGTAGGAAGAGAAGTATCCCAGAAAGGGAGGGTGAGTCACTGCTCAGGAGGAAAACAATGGCAAAAGCCTCTGTGTCCCCTTTCCGTGTTCCCTTTCTGTGTCCCCTGCTCCTCAGGCTGATGCTGGATTTGGGCTGACCTATAAAAACCTGCTTCTTAAGAGAAGCTTATGTGCAGGTCTCTGGGAACTGACCTGCGAGGGTCCTGCTGTTCTGTAATTATCGGGCCACATCAATGTCCCCAGCGGGCTTTGCCACACCCTCATCTCTTGCCTCATTCTCCCTTCAGCCTCTGGAGCCCTGGGATTACAGTCACGCAGGTCCGGTCCAGCCTATTTCTTACAGTGATACAGTGTGTCGCCTTGAGAAGCTTAGGAATTCAATGAAGTGACTCAGCAGGGTACCGGGGTCCTCACTTCGTAAACATACTCAGGGGGGGCAAGGGAGGTGCAATGGGTGCTCACCCGCCCTGCCCTGGGGGGCAGTAGCCTGCTGACGTAATAAGAAAAGATCCTTGCCCTCCAGCTTTTGATCTTGCTTGGGCTGTCTTCTGCTGCCTTCAGTAGTCGCCCCTCACCATGCCAACCCTGCCTTGGAGTCAGCTGGTTGTGGGCTGAAACCTTCCCGAATTGTGAACTAAATCAACCGTTCTTTCCCTATTTTGGGTGTTGAGCATTTTATCTCAAAAATGAGGAAAAAGTAATCAAGACATTTACTTTGAAACCGGTGCTTGCTGACTTATTAAATTTCTCAGGTTAGGGTTGGGGAGATGGCTCAGTGGAATAAGCATTTC
>PVKA01014145.1:0-53201 GCA_004027165.1 Ctenomys sociabilis | reverse complement strand
AAGGAGGAGACTTGATAGCTCCTGCTCAACTTGGGGGAGTTCCAAGATGAGCAGGTACCCTGCCCTGTAGAATATGAGTCAGCTGGAGAACTTGCACCCTGTGGAGGGAAAATGGTTGATTGCAGGAGGAAAGGATCATTGAAATGCAGAACTCGGTGTACACTTATATTTTCCCTTAACCCAAGTATCAGGAAATTTAAAGAGACAATAGGAACTAAAACAACCAATCAAAATTTAGAAAGTTGCAACACCAAATTACAAGAAACAGAAAAAAATATGCATCTATTTCTCGTTGTAGAGTTTTACCTTTGATGAGTAAAATGTGCCTCCTACCATGAACCATGGGAAATTGCTAGTACAAAGTTGTAAAGATGGAAAAAGCGGCATCAATCTAGCCAAGTCGGTGCAAAGCTGTGGGAGGTGCACACATGTGCCCAATAATTAGATGAATTCAGTGGCCCAGGAGGCCTGCAGATCAGCACTGACTGCAACCAACAGGAGCGAGACAAGCTGAAGGCAAGAACCCTTCAACTCCGATTTTCATAGAGCATCTTTTATCCCTTGGTATTTGTTAACTGCTTATAATCTTACTTAATTTTAAAGGACATGAGTAGTCCTAGTGGAAAAACTACAGAAAATGGAAAGTTTTAAGAAGGAAAGTGTTTATTGGGAACGCTACACACAGAGCTAGTCACTCTCCATGTTATGGGGGCAAAATAACATGCACTGAGCCAGTTCCTCAGGGTGGACAGTTAGGACTTTTTGTACTTTTCATTACTGTAAGCACTTCAGTGTCTTTTGTTACTGAGAAACAAATATCCTTGTTCCTGTCCCTGGTTATCTCTTTAGGCGGGATTCTTTCTGAAATACTCTGAACAAAATGGTGTGCCTTGATATGTATGAATCAGTGAAATGCTTTCCAGAGCCTTTGTGCCTATTTCTAGCAAAATGAGAGAACATTTATTCATGTCCCAAATTAATACAACTTCTCTGTGCAGTTTTAGTTAGCATTTCAGGTGAAATCTTTTTATACATTAATTACAAGAAATACAATTTCAATGGCAGAAAAAAATGTTCACTGACACCTTCACTGCAGGAAAAAGGAAGAAGTTGAGGGGGGTGGAAATAGCATAAGTTCAATGTCAGCAAATACCACAGGAGTCATTCTGTGGTCTCCTAAGCAAATGTCTTTTTTTTTATCCTAGCACTGAGTATTGAACCCAAGGATATTCTAGCACCGAGCTACATTCTAAGCTCCTTTTTAAAATATTTCTTTACTTATTCATTTATGACACTAGGTGCACCTATTTATTTACATATTTATAATTCCAGATTCTCTCTCTCTCTCTCTCTCTCTCTCTCTCTCTCTCTAAGTTACACAACTGGCTGGCCTCAAATGTGTGATCCTCCTGCCGCAGCCTTCAGGAAATCTGGGATCACAGGTCATATGCCGCTGTAGCCATTGTACCCAGCAACAGGTGCATTTTCAGTGCTTTTAAAAAACATCAAGAGAAGCATTATTTTGTGTTATGTAATGTAAAAATTAGGAGCTTTAAATTTTATTGTCCATACATAAAAGTTTTATTGGAACACACCCTTGCTTGTCACTCATGGGTCTTCTATGACCGTTTTCACATGGCAACAGCAAATTGGAGTAGTTCTGATGGACAGTACACTTCCATGGCCCAAAATACTGGCCACCTGGCTCTCCTCAGAAGAAAATGCTCTGTGACCCCTGGGTTAGACAAATCTTTACCCACTGCTGGGAAGTGCAATGATATTAAATTAGTAAGAAGCAGTTGGGTTTCAAGTGACACTAGTATGAAACTTAGTCTGCTTATGATGCTCTGTCCTGCACCTTTGGGAATATGAGACAGCAAAAGAGAGATAGGCAGCAAATAGAAGAAGGCACAGGGCAGGTGGAGAGCAAAGGCAACAGGAAAAGGGGAGGACCAAGTTATTCCTACCAGTTAGTTTCAAAGCACAAAAGAATTTTAAACTCTTATTCTTGTTGCAGATAAGCCCCTAGATTCAATTTGTCAGTAGGGTAACAATGCACTCAGATATCAAAAAATCTCAACCAAACAAGTTTTTACTTTTGTAAAAGGACTCAAGCACACTCCAGTCATGCGGCAGCAGGAGCATGACATGGGAGGCTTGCCCTTCCTGTCCTTAGTGTAGGACAAGCAGCTGTCCTCTAAATGTAGTGGCTACATCCAAAGGCCTTCAGTCTACCATGGCTAACTCTAGAGGCACAAGGTGGGGTACACTGCTGGGCAGGGTAGGGAGATGGGTCATGTGGTTTGCAATGGAAAGTCCTTGGTTCTTACCTTGGGACCTAGCTGTGTTCTAGGGAAAAGTGCATAGTCCCCATTTCTCAGAGCTCAGGATACTAGCAGAGGACTGGTGAGTAGATGGCCAGGTCTTCAAATCCAAAATGGGTTGCTTTGGTCTCATGTTTTGACATAAAAGACAAAGCCTATTTGTCACATGCTGACTCACTAATAGAAAATGTTCGGGATGAATTAGTAACAGTGCAGGTCTAGCAGGGAAGTGGACTCTTTACTTCCTAGTATAGAGAACCCTTTTTGGTACTGGTCTTGGTCCAGGAACTTTATACTTGTAATCCTGTGGATAAATTATTGGAATCTCATCAAGTTAATTCCAATCTACCAATTCCAGTGCAATCCACAGTGAGAATAAAGATATTTACGTCCCCTTGGCTCCCCAAAAATATAAATATGCCTTAGTGGTGGCTATCTAGAACAAAGGCTTTGACCCAGGTCTGTACCTGTTTTTTCAGTCATAAAGGAGAAGTTTGAGGATGAGTGATTGAGAATATCAGGAAGTAGGTGAGTACTGTGAGCTGGGCTAGGTAAGAAAACTGTGTTAACCTGAGCAATATGCAGAGAGTAAGATATGCAGACAGTAATCTGCACTACATAGTTGAGATCCAGTGCTTCAGCTCTGATATGTAATCTTTCAAGCCCCAGGAAGTCATGGCCTCTATCTTGAGGCTTGATTTCAGCTGAAAATATGGAGTATTAGCTCTTCATTCTGTCTCATCCTGGCTTATATTAAAGAGCAGCAGGTGGAAGTTTTTGGGGAAACACACCTATCATCTTTAAAGACTACCATCAGCACTTCAGCTAGACCTATATGCATTGCTTGAAACCAATTGAGGGGATAAGGAAAAGTCCTAGCCAGCTCTGTACTTAAAAATACATGGAAATAGCGAGGCAAAGCCAAAATGGAGACAACTTCTCTTCTTTCAAGAAGAGTCACCCAGGTGGTCCTCCACATCTAGAGCAGGTTTTTGCTTGATGAGATTAAAGTGATGTAGAAAACACATCAGAAAACAAGACGTGAGTTAGCAGGAGCAGACAGAAACAGAGTTACAGACCAACAGAAATGAAGAGAAAACAACAGCTCTACAGTTAAGGCAGCACCCAGCCATCCTGGGACAAGTGACTTTGTCCCTTACCATACTGTACCAATTAATGAGACTGAGAGATCATATGGGAAAGAGCTTCATGAGATCCTTTCCTGTCATCATATTTTCAAGAACATAGTTTATTACTTAACAGTCTTCCCTTTATTAGAAATCATAAATTTCTTACAGCTTTGTCTCTATACAAAACACTTAATCTGCCCTGAACAATTCTTTACACTACTTGTATGGGCCCAGGACTGTGCGTTTGTTGACCTTTTCATTATGTGAACTAGAAAGCTCATAACTATACATTATGCATAATTGCTTATCCATATCTCCTTCTATATATTGTTCTACCCTCTTTTCTCTGTAATTAGATTACCTGACCCATCTATATTTCATTTCACCTTTAAAGTTAAAAGCATTGTAATGAAATGGAATTCTTATTTAGTTCTTTGCCAACAAGTGTATCTTTTTCTTTTGAAATTATCAGTCACGGTGAGAATCCTACCAATTAACTTCTAGTTTCAAAAACCTGCTGATGTTTCTCAGGATCATTGCCTTACCCATCTTGTGTGTACAAATGTATCGCTTTGCTCCTGTCATGTTTCCCAGCTTTTCTACTTGTCCTCTCCTCGTTGTCTAATCCTCATGCTCTCGCTTTCCTTTTAATTGTGTTATACCTTTCCCTTTGTATTTCTTCTTTTGAGTTCTTATACTATGGAGACTAAATGATATTTACACATGTGGGTCTGGTTTATTGTGTTACTTTGATGCATAAAGGGTCGCTTCTGAATGAATTCCATTCTGGAAGAAAATTGACAGGTCAGATTCATTTGGGATTTTGACAAAGTGAGTCTTATATGCCTGTTCCACAGATACACAATGTAAAGTATAAGATAACTAAAGACACAAAAACACAATAAACTATTTTACCTTTGTAGTTACATTAAAATGGTGGTATAGTACAACATAACTATACATAAACTATTTTCACCTCATAGATTTTTCTTTTCATACTATCCTTCGAGATGAGAACCCCAAATGGTTTATTACTGAGGTTGATGAAATTTCTATGTAAAGAGACTGTTAATAAATAACTTTGGCTTTACTAGACCATGGTTCTCCATCGCAACTGCTGTGCACCACCTTTCAAGTGCAAGAGCAGCAATAGCACATAACAAATGGGCTTAGTGATGTTCAATAAACCTTTATAAAATTACACTGCAGGCTACATTTGGGCCCTGGACTTTTTGCTAATCCCTTATATAATTCATAAATTCTTTCTTCTTTTTACCTTTCATTGGAAAAATGATTAATTTTACATACAAGAAATTTAAAGCTCAGGGAGGTAAAATGACTTGTTCATAGCCAAGTTGAAGGTGAAATGGGCTTCAACTCAGTTCTGTCTGGCTTTAGAAACTGTGGTCACCCCTGTCGCATGTCATATACCATAAATCAGAACCACTATTCCTTTACTACATCTCAGAGCAGATCTGTTTGGGAGCCAGAAGTCTACTTTGGTGATATAACCTTGCAAAGAGTGAAATTTCATACAATTAAAAATTATTATGCCAAGTATGGTTCCTCTTTTTCTTTCTTTCTTTTGCCTGGGAGCTATTCTGTCAATTTATTTACAGAAATAAAGCAGCTATCTTTACCCTCATTTTGGACCTGCTGGAATTGTACCACTTTATGTTTGTCAAATGTTGACATGGGCTTTACCTTTCAGTCCCAGCCCAAGGAAAGCAGGTGTCCTTGGATGCTAACAAGACAACATTTTTCTTGGATCACTTATTCTTCAACCCGGGCCACCTCTGAGCCCATTTCTGTCAAAGACTCTTTTTCCCCACAGGCCAACTCCTTTCCCACACATTCTGAAAGGAACTCTGAAGCCAACACTGTTTACCAATTTGTTCTCAAAAATGTCAGAACTGCAATCAGAGGAGGTCAAGCAACAATTCTCACAGCTGTTATAAAACATTGCTAATTGCTCTACAAGCTTAAGAGAAAACACAGTGCTATAGCCTGAAAATGGTAATTATTATGACTCTGGTTTCTTGGCCTAAATTCCCCGGGTGGATGTTCTCTTTCAGCCAAAGGGAGAGAGTAAAACAGAGAGAGAGAGAGAGAGAGAGAGAGAGAGAGAGAGAGAGAGAGAGAGAGAGAAAGACAGACACAGACACAGACACAGGGAGACAGACAGAGAGGTAAGAGAGACAGACAGACAGAGACAGAGAGAGAGACACACACACACATACAGAGAGAGAGACAAAGAGAGAGAGAAACATGAATGTCACAACTTTAATAATAATAAAAAACTATAAAGGAAGGATTTCTAACATGAAGAGGTCTTGCTGACTACCAAAATTGGAGTCCTTTGTTAAGAAAGTGTTGTAGAGGTAAATGAGAAACAAGAAACTAGAGATTTGGGTTTTCTACATGTGTTAAGAAATATTGATTGCAGCCCATGAGAAGACTTTCACTTAACCACATTTTTAAAAGCTTTCATAAATATTGCAATAAAGGGAAATTCATTGCTACTTAAATTCTAACACCCACACGAGCTTATTTATCACCCAGATGACAGAGCTTCTGGAAGGGGATTTGTATAGCACATCTTGAAATATCTTCCTGCAGGGTAATAAAGGCCATACTCCACATGTGGATGTAATAGCCAATAAATAATTTCAGAAAAAGAAAAATCAAGGTGTGGGAAATTGAACTGCATTGGGAAATTCTCTTTACACTGTAGTCAGTTATTGTAGCATTCAGTTTATTATAAACTTTTTTCCCATTAAGCATAGCTTGTCAGAAACCCTATACCAAGGGAGTCAAATGTCAGGGTGGTGTCCTGCTCATTATAACCCATTCTTCGTAACACATTCGTACTTCTAGAACCTCTAAATGATGCCATGACAGTTCATGGCATTTGAAAGTGAAATTAGTCAAGTGAAGTTTTTTAATGAAGAGTGTTTGATAAGGAGACTTTTCTGTGTTAAGCTTGCTGACATGTATGTACCTGATTTTTCTGTCATGTTTTCATTCACAAAGTATAAAGCCCTGTCCAAATATATGCTTATGTGCACATCTTCAAATATGACACTTTTTAAAGAAAGTACACACAGTGGGCCCCAAATTACGAGTACTTGGGTTGCAGATTTTCACATGTGAATCACCTTGCGTTGCAAACAGTCACACACGTGAACAAATCACAAAAGCAGCTGCTGTGTTTGCTGGACACCATCACAGTGTGCTCAGTGTTTAGCACAGAAGTGGGCCATAGTACAGTGCTCAGTCCGTGCCCAGAGTGTGGAGCCAGAAGCAAAACAGTGGTGAGGGCTGGGGAAATGGCTCAGAGACTAAGTGCCTGCTACGAAAGCACAGGACTGTGGTTCTGTCCCCGGCATCCCTTACTACACCAGCTCTGCCCCTGGGAGCACTAAGCTGGTCACGAAGATCAGGTGTGGTTGTGCATGCCTGCAATCCCAGCACTGGGGAGGCTGAAACAGAAAGATCACTACAAGTCCACCCTGTGCAGTGAGACCCTGCAGCAAATACATAAAACATAATAATAATACTAATAATAATAAAAAAGCAGTGGTGATGTGGAGAGGACTGCTAGGAAGCGCAAAGCAATAAGCAGGGAAACAGAAGTGAAAATAATTGAGAAATGGCACTGAGGCAAAAAGCTGAGAGATGTCTATATTGAAACCTTTACCAGAGGTTTTGAATGGAAAGCTGAAGGACTTTGCTAGCCAGCAATCCAGTGCAAAGTATCCCTTACATAATTTGATACTTAGAAATAGTATTAACTTGAGCATAATTTTATTGTTTTCTAAAATACTGCGGGTTCAAAGCGATTTATGCAATAGTGTCAGTTGTATTTGCATGTTAATATAATTTTAAGAGATAGGAACAGAAAGAAAGATTTACAGTTAGTACTAGAGGGACCACCCTCCCTTGAAGCTAGGGAGTGTGGAGCTTGTTCCATATGTACCTCAGGCTTTAGTTATAATTCTTTGTGTTTCAGGTAAGAAAATGAAGGTCCGGATCAAAGTAAATTAAACATTGTACACCTACATCATCTCATTTGATAGAAGAAATCTCAGAAGTGAAGCTTCCAGCACTGAATATGGCATCAAATATAGCAAAGCTATGTGAGCAGTTTTTTAAATTCTTCTAAACATCTAAAACTGGTTCTGTGATAGCTGTACATCCATTCCTCAAAATGTTCAAAGCAGGAGGTATGGGCCAAATGGAGCTTACTCCTTACAAATTCAATTGATGATAGATAGAAGATAGCTAATAGGTAGATAGATAGATAGATAGATAGATAGATAGATAGATAGATAGACAGACAGATGGACAGATGGACGGACGGACCAACCAACCGACCAACCGACAGGCAGACAGACAGACAGAAAGATGATCTGAAAGTCCAGGAGTATTTCCCTGCTTTGCAGACCACTACAGCCACATGCCCAACCCTAGGCTAACAAAAAAAAGACTGCTACTACGGAGCTAATTCCATTGCAATTCAACCCCTAGCAGAAGGCATACCACTCACCAAGAAGGTAGAAAAGTGAGGTAATGACTATTGCATAGATGTGAAATAATAATTAATAGTAGCCTACGCAAAAGTTTGAACACAATTTCCTGTTAAGGTTATATAACAACTCTCAAAACTTTGGGGGGAGAAATATCTTTCTATGAATTCCGTAATTTAAACGATCTCAAAACTCAAATCTCTCGAGATCACTAGCCAATGAAATGCATTAGAGCAGTATTTCCTAAAGTCTGATTTTTGGAACAGTGCCTCATTCTAAGATCAATAGGTTCAGAAGATGTTACATAGTATAACCTATGCATATAGTATAACCTTACATTCTGAATTTCTTGATTTTATTTTAAAGAGAAAAATACAGCAATAAACAGGCTATTAGGAGAGTAGTAACAATTAATTCATTGTGTATTGTTGTATACATAATAGTTATTTAGAGTACAAGATACAGTAATGAATCTTGTACTCACTATTATCACAGACCTTTCTTTTCAAAGAACTAAGGGAAACTCATTATATAACTATCTTAATTAATATATTTTTTTCATTTTTTCTTTCTTTCCCCCATCACTGTTTCTATTTTCTTTTAAACCATTTCTTTCCAATTTACAGTATCTATTGTACTTTGTGTGTGTGTGTGTGTGTGTGTGTGTGTGTGTGTGTGTGTGTAGCTGGGGATTGAACTCAGGCCCTTGCACTTGCCAGGGATGCACTTATTCCATTGAGCCATCTCCCAGGTTCCCTACTGTACCTTTTGAATTAATTTACTCATTCGCCAAATTTCCATAATGCTCATTTGGATATAAAAGTCTCTGCAAAGATCTGCAATAAAGAACATGCCTGATGTTGTTTTACCTCACTTACATATAAAGAGGTTATTATTTACCTCATAAGTACTTGAACCTGGGAAAAGATGAATACTACCCCTAAAAGTGTAATGAGAAAGTATACCTTTTAAAATGAATATAGAAAACCTAACAGAAGACTATTCAAGGGTTGCAAACTATTCACAGATTAAACAAGAATCACTAGATTACCAAACAAGTAAGATAAAATCAGCAAGTTCTCGCAGCTGATGATATTAATGTATATACTAGTATACACAGGAATACAATAGATTAGATTTGTTTTATAAAATGCAAAACAAATCTGGTAGGACCATCAGCAACCACTTATCCTAGTCTCTTGGCTTTATAGTTTAAGAAAATATTCTATTGCATAGGAAGGGTCCAAGTTCACATAATGCTAGAGGCTGAGCTATATAACCAGTAATTGGAGACACTAAATTTAGTCTAAGTCTGCATAACGTTAAAGATCTTATTAAGTACATATATATGAAGTGGCTTTTCCAGAGATTAGCTCTGGGAAAAATGGGGATTATGAAGAAAGCATAAGAGCTGAGGGTTGTTTTTCATGTGTTTATAATTAATTGGAGGTATCAGGAACCATTTATAACAAGAATATTGCAGAGTCCAGGTCGCAAGTTAGGCGTATCAAAGTATATGCACTGAGCCTGGGATGTCTAAGGTATGAGATGCCTGGGAAGTCTGAAGCTGTGAAAAAGAAGTGGGCAGGCACCCATACGCAGAGGAGCAGCACTGGAAGGGGGCACAGAAGGCAGCAGAGCTTCTACAGGTGAAGATTAAAAATCCAAAGCAGCATCCCTGAAGCTGGATTCTGAGAGTTAATGAGGAAGAAATTCAGGGAGTCACGGGAAAAAAAAGGGAGAGGAGGCGATGTGACACAGATTGTAGGAGCAATGTGAAATCCCAAGAGACATGGCCAGCACACTGATGCTGTGAGGATGGAATCTCGATTCAGGTGCAGACAGTGAGCAGCGGGTAAACATGGTAATAGAGAATTCAGGTTCATGCAGGATTCAGGAATAATGTAAGGTATGTGGCTACAAAGTTCAAGCAGTCAAAAAAGAGCCAAAAAAATCTACCATATAAATATGGTTCACAAAAAAACCAAAAAGTTTATTTAGTGTTTTTCAATTCACAAGCCTATAGCTTGAAATTGATAAGTAAATTTCAACCTATCTTAGGTGATGCTGTATAGTAGAAATCTCTATGATAATGGTGATAATTGTCTAAATCTGAACTAGTATGTATCTACTAAGCACAATTAAAGCTTTTTGTGACAAGAATCTGAATTTTAATTCCATATAATTTTAATCAGTGTGAACACTGGTAATGTGTGAGGCTGGGAAGATTCTTTTCTGAGAAGAAAAAAGTAAAATTCTGCATGTAAAATAAATAAATAAATAAATAAAACTAAAATGAATATGGAACACACTCATTTCCCTGCAGGAGTACCTGCAGGAATTTCTCCCAATAGTGACTTTATGTCTGGATCCCACGTTTCTCCCATTGCATCTTCTCTGGCTGTGTTCTGAACGGTGATTTCAAGCGTACCGTGGAACTTGACCTGTAGCTGAGAGTCTCTAGGCACAGAATGAATTCTTAAGAGTAGAAATCAAACAGCTCCGTCCCATCTTTATAAAGGTCTAACAACCTTGTGATGGCACAAACCCTTCATCTGGTTAGCTTAACACTCCCTTGTCTACATTGTGCCTTGCAATGAAGGGGAGAGTGAGGCTAAGGATTATAATCCCTCACCTCTAACGCTGCTTTCTAAGCTTAGCTAATTTCCATTTCCTCGTCCTAGATTCAGCTCTTTCTTCTAGTTCTCTGTCACTCCAACCTCCACTTGTTTTTCTCTTCAGTATCCCTAGTAGAAATAACATCCCTAGTAGAGTTTGGAAGTAAACAAATATACCCTCAAATCTAATTTTTTATATCCTCACCATGTCTTTTCTTTGAGCCACAATCTACTCATGTATAAAAGCAGACAGTATCTATCTCAAAGTGTTGAAAATTATATGTTAAATATATAAATTGCCTTATCAGTTTGAGACTATCATAAGTATTTGCTGCTTTCTCTTTATTTGATCTATAGCTATGAAAAATAATGACTCTTACTGGGTGCCTACTGAGTGGTTTCCAGGCACTGTAATAAATGCTTTATACTAATTATTTAATTTTCACAAGAATACTATGTGCAGGTGCTACTATTAGCTGCAGAGAGCCCAGGTAACTGAACAGCCTCACAAGCTAATGATGCTCGATCGGATCTCTCGGACTCTACAGCTGCACTCTGGTTACCTGAGCCTCTATGGCAAGAATGCCAAACCATCCAACAAAGCTCACCACCATCCTTGCCTTCTGTGGCACTGCTTTCCTCTGGACACAACCTTAACCATGTTGCCCTACCTCTCTTACACAGTGAGGCTGGAGTTTTCTCCAGGGCAACATGAGAATTGGCCATGTGTGCCCCTTTTGGGGTTTCCAAGGACACAGTTGGCTCTCCATCCTCTTTTTCACTTTTCAACACACAGCTTTGCCCCAGAGGGTAGCAAAGCCACCAAATGGAGGGAATCTAGGTCTCTTAATGGCTGACTGGAGGAAAACATCGTGCCTACCCGAGCAGCCACAGTAGACAGCTATATAAGCTTCTTCTTTGTGCCAGTTCATCTTGGAGGCTATTCATTATATCACCTGAACCCACCCCAGCTAAGAAAGTCATGAAGACCTGGCTCTGCTGCACACTTTGTATTTATCCTCATTATTGCTGTGGGAACAATATCTTCCCTTACCAACTAAGCATGTTTTCCTCTGATATATTTTCAAATAAGAAACCTTTTCCTTTTCTGGTCTTTTCTTCTGCCCCTGCCAAAGCTCATTCCAGGATCCTCCAGCACATTGTCTTTATTTTTTCCCTCGTGTCTTCTGCTGTCACTCTTTCATATTCTTAGTGCTGTCTTCATCCATCCCAAGGCATCACCTCCTCCTTGATAAGATCAGCTTGAGCTCATTATGCTACAACACTGAAATATTCACAGAATTCAACTAATGGATGACAATGACACCCTATATTCTCTTCACCAGAGCAGTTGGACAATATTTAAAAGCCCTTGCAATGAAAATAGTAATAATTATAAATAATAAATATGAAAGGAAAAGTAAATAAATAGAGAAAATGAAAGATACTTAAGTCTTCTGTCTCCTCACAAATAACTTCAGAGTTAAGAAATACAGTAAAGACTGCCAATTTATATGTTCAAGGCTTTCACTACAAGATAGGAGGAGCTACTAAAAAGGATGTATAGTGATCCAGAGAGGTTCAGCCAGTAGAAAATAAGTTCTGATCCTCATCTTTGTTTTCACTGAAGTCAAGATAAATTCATGCCTGCACATAGTACTTGCAGCACTAAAGAAGAAAGACACATGTCTTAAAACCCCTGTGCATTTACAAAAATCGCAATGCATCACCACAGACTTTGCCCTGACCCCCTTCTTCTATTACAATGGAGGACAAATGGGCACAGCTCATGCAAGGGTCATCTTTAGACAGAAGCTCTGTATTCCAAGGATGCAGTAAGAGCCTAGCTCAGAGCAGCACACTAGGTGGTCCCTGGGGCACTTTCACTGTGAGCAGGAATAAACACCAAGCCATTGTCCCCTACTCTTTCAAATCCAGTACTTTAAGCACAATTTAACTTTCTTTTAAAACAATGCTGAGGGCCAGTCAGATAACTCAGCGGATTAAAGCACCTGCTTAGACAGATGCAGGGATCAGTTCAATCCCCGCATGCCAAGCTAGCCCCACCCCGGGGCAGCTGAGAAGGTGAATGAGACTGGGCATGGTGGTACATACCTGTAATCCCAGAGCTTGGAATGCTGAAAACAGGAGGATCATGACTAATTTGATCTGTGTAGTAAGACCCTGTAGACTCCATACTAAATACATTATAAATAAATAAACAAACAATACCAATGGTCCTGAATTAATACAGTGAAGATCTGTGGAATTGCTGAGATCCTTACATTAACCTTTGGGTTATCGTGTCACTCCACCTTAGTGCAGCTTTTCAAGTTGGTGTCTGACTGCTAGGGTCATAGTGCACATGCAGGTACACTTGGTTGAGAGGATTCTTTGGACAGGACAAATTATGCAAAATCAAACTGAAGGGAGAAGAGAATATTAAAATCATCATCATCGTTGATTCAATGATTGATTTTATGTAAGATGATGTATATGTAGTCATTTAGCCCCAGCACGTGTAATCGCTCACCTTAGGTTTGCATGCTGCTTTGAGTCCTCTTACTCTTGGCCATCATGAGCAGGACACTTATTTATCAGCACTCCAGTGTCCTTGTGAAAAGGAAGATGAAAATACCTGCCTAGGGCTTGTGGGCTGGTAGTAAGGACGAAGTCAGGCAATTTGAGTAGAAGTACCTGGATTTAATTGTTGCTCATTTCAGACAGGAGCAAACATTCTTCTCTTGGAAATAATCATGGTGGAAAAGCCATTACAATTATCCTATTCTCCTGCCTAATGCTGACAAGGAGTGTACAGTATGAGGCCAATCTCACACTCTCTTCCTGGGAATCCAAAACATACATGAGCTCCTAGCAGTGAAAAGTGATAGGCACTCAGGAACTCTAAAGACAGAACTTGGAAAAAGAGCTTATCTATCTTCATATCCTGGTACCTTGCTCCAGAGAACCCTCCTGGCTCCTGTCCTTGACAAGATCCAGTGATTCCTTTTGCCTTAGACCTTAGGATCTACTCAGTCTCCTTGCTATCAACACACGTTTTTCCTTCTCACCCAGAAGTTGGTAGTTTATGTTTCCAAGCAAAGACACAGCATGACATACCTTCCTACCCTCTATGAGGAAATAACACTAACATAGAGTTCCAAGTTCTGACAATATCTTTATTTCCACATTATTACCTTCAAAGTAAAAAAATGACCAAACTTGTTTTTACCACCATAGAAAAATATTGGCTTTTAGAAACTAGGATATTAGATCTCCTACTAGGACAAGTATGCACCCATGTAGGTAGACTTCTTCCTCACATAGATTCGCTCTCTGGCTCTTGCTCTCTCTCTTGCTCTGCTGCAACAACAATAGAACCTCAGACCCAAGGGCAGCACTAAGTAGGTACAAAAGGTAAGATCGTTCTCTCTTCCACAGCCATACTAAGAAAGCCTCAGAGAGCCTACTAACAGGGTGTTTTGTTACAGAAACAATCTATGGCAGCCACATAGGAATACTGTCCTGGTGAGAAGAGTCAATGCTGCAGTGCTGACAAGTAAGTAAATTCCAGGATGCGGTTCCCAGTATGGCCAGACTAGAGTAAGGTTTTCCTCATTTACATCAACCCAAACTTTCCCTTGATATTTGTTCCTTAACAATTTGCTCCAGGAGCCAAAAAAGATATTGATAGGTGTTGTAACCTACACTCCCTAGAAATCTAAGCCAGGAAAACACAAAACAAAAGCAGGAGAGTAGACTAGAAATCCACTGAAGCCATGATAAATTTAAAAGCAGACTCTTGAAAGTATGCCTTAATTTAAGCAATAAGTGTGCTCTAGGAAATGATGTCTCAGGAAACCTATTAAACAAAATCATTTCTAATGGATTGAAGGTGCTCCTTCATCGTGATAAGCCTAACATGGCCCTTACTTTAAAATCACAAATTATTTCAAACAACAAATCATCTCTTCTGTCATTTTGTTGCTCTCTAGTTTGTTCTTCATCCCAAGTGCTGCAGGAAAACATTTAATGTTCTTTTATCTGTAACTTTTTAACTATACTCTCTTTCAAGAAATCAGAAACAATAGAAGATTTTCATCCATTTTCACACTCTGTCCCTCTCTGAAGAAGTATCTCTGCTGCTACCAGATCGCAGTCTGTCTCCATGCTCCCCAGCCCATCCCATGCTGCTGTCCCTTGTGGCCCGCGACCTAGATGTGATCACTCTCCTCTCCAGATCTTCTCATCTTCTACTTCTTTTTCTTTTTCTCCATTTCTTTTTCTGCCCTGTCTTTCAAATCCTTTCTTTCTCTAATGGCTCCTTTACCACCACCATATTACCATACCATGCATTACCATACCATACAGTAATACCACAACACCTGATCTTCTTTTGGTCCTCTACTTCCATAGAGTCAGTTATTACAGGGCCAGCCAGATAGCTCAGTAGACTTAAAGGGACTGAGGTTTCATCCCTGGTGTGCCATGCAGGCCCTGCCCTTGGGACGCATTAAGACTGCCACTGAGACTGGACATGGTGGTTCATGCCTGTCATCCCAGAGCTTGGGAGCCTGAAAACTGGAAGATCATTAGGAGGGTCCTGTAGGGACATGGTCATGGCCGCTTGTGACAAATTTGTGACGTTGACCCTTGCTGTGGGTCATCCTCTTTGTTAACATCACAGCTGAACTCCTTGATCACTTTCATAATAACCCCACTTGCTGTCATGTTTCCATTTCATCTGTATTCTATTCTGTCGACACACTTCTGGAAATACAGGTATGGTTGTATCTTTCAACTGCTTAAAGTTATTCATCGGCTTTCCCTAGTCTACAATAATATTGCACAGGGCATCAGGAAATGCCCATACTACCTATTTAAAAGAGGAAGTTTAATCAAGTCTTCAGGTGCTTCACAACTTACAAGAACTGAAGGAGTAGATTCTAGGTCAGGTCTCCAAATATGATTTCCAGACCAGCTCACCAGAATTTCTCCACAAATGGCACTTCAGACTCAGCTACAAACAAGAACATGAAGAGTGAAGAAACTACCAAATTGTAGGCTTCAAAATACATGGCTGTTGTTGCAGTCTCAGGATTAGGAAAACATAAGAGCTTCTCAAGACCCACAAATACTTACAAATTAATAAGAAAACAAAAAGTGCTGTCTTTACCCTCAAAGTTGCCAACAGAGGCAACTCTAGTTCCTTTTCTTGTTCCTTTCACCTACCCTAGTTAAAATGAGCAGGAAGACATGCTTCACCTCGCTTGTGTTTTCCAAATCTCATGGAAGAACACCTAATGTGGAGCTTGTCTCCTGAAAGAGGAGTGGGAAATTCTTGTTTTATTTTGTTTTGTGTTTCAGTTTTCAGATTCTAAGTAGAGGAAGGATCACTGTAAAGAAGCAGTAATTGTATACCCATGAGTATCCAATATGTCAATTTTCTTTTTAAGTCTCCTCTGTCATCATTCTACCTAATTCTTTCTGTATATTCTCAGCTCAATCATGCTGATGACTTACATTCCTTCCATACAGGCTAAAGGCTGTAGGGTTACTCTATTTCTCCCAAGGACATCATTGGAATGCCTGTCCTTCTACTTTTGTCTGTGAAACTGTCACTCATTTGCCATGGCCCACTGTAGACACCAACTTCTCTGAAATTCCCAGAGAAAAGCAGTAATATTCTTCCCTCTATCCTTTATCCATTTATAGTGTACCACTGTAATTAAAATATTCATGTCATAGTTAGTGTCTGCAACACCCCCACACTAGACTGAGAGGTCCACAGTGCAAAAATTTTCTTGTTCCTTTCATCTACCCTCTGCCTAGTTCATAGTTGAAAATATACAGCAAGTGTACGTAGACCAAATGAATCTGTTAAGCAGAAGCAGATTTCTCTTATAACAGACTTGCTGATAAAGTGAAGAATAGTAATTCCTGGGTCTATAAATGCTTTTGCTCACAAAAAATTCAGTTGTCACACAAAAGCCATCAGCAAAAATTTGCTTCCGTTTGTGAATCCCCATTAGGTGTCAAACACAAACACAGCCATCCTCCCCAGAATCGGGAAATGAATCAAGTTCATGAACGGAGGTGCCACTGTAGACCCTTATGTGCTAATGCCCTTATAAACAGGTTATGAATGTAGAATCCATTAGAGAGAATGAAGTAATTACCGAGCAGGAAAGACAGTTGGTATCTCATAATAAGGGGATAATATAAAGCATGAAACTTCTCTCCTGCTCCCTTTTCTCAGAGGAGGCTAGAATGTGGAGCTCATCAAGCTTAAGTACCAAACAGAAGCAAGTCAAGTGCCTAACCTGCTATTTATATATCTCCCTCTTGTGGTAATTAGAAGAGACTTCATTTTCTTTTACAGTGTTGTAATTAGAATGTAATAGAAACAAGGCACAATTCATTAAAAAGCATCAACAATCACATGATTTGAGATGTATTATGCCAGCAAGTTTCACTTATCTGCACCTCCTTGAGGCCTTATGAACAACATAGACAAGAAGGATTCACATAAAATATCCAATGTGCCTTCTCCCCTCAGTGAGATTTGGTAGCTGATTTAATTTTCTTTATCAGTAGAAAGAAATATTCCAATAAAGATGCCGGGGTAGATGTCAAATACTTTATAATATGAAGAGGCTTTCACAGAACAGTTTTCTTTGGGTAAGACTCTTCTAATGCTTTAACTACTCCCTTTGAGAACTGGACTTTCTTGGCAGACTATTATAGCATATTGGAGATGGATCCAAGATGAATAGCTTTTTAAAAGAATTGAGCACAAGGATAATAGTGCTTTGATAAAGGTTAAACCCATCATATTCATTAAACTATGGAAACCTGCTTTGCCACTTATGGTATCTTTTCTATGGATCTATGTGCTTAAGTGATAGATAAGCCCTGCAGATGCTTAAAATCTAATAGAAGAGATGAACTATGTGCCTAATCTAAAATTAGGAAAAGAACATAAAAGACCAAATCCAGTCATTATTAAAATGAATATGATGACTGGATAGGATGTTTATAAATTATGTCCATCTTTATATTCTAATACTGAAAGTGTCACAATTGATTCTGACCTATACATCAAATTTCTTTACAGACCTCTAAATTAGGAGTTGAAAAGAATGTACATATCAATTCATGTGTGAGGAATTAGTGATCTGGATGACTCTTGGAAGAAAGTGCTAAGTTTAGTGCTGTGCAGTGCACTAAAACAAGAGTGGAACTCCAGTATCAGCAGTGACCAGCCGAGTAACAAAATAGGTAAGGAAAAACACATGAAGTTGATTGGAGGATTCTAGGAAACATGGTAAGCTGGGAAGCATTTTTTCAGTTTGTTGTGAAATAGCTAGCTCTCATCTCCAGTAAAACCAGGCTTGCTGTATCTTTCGATTTTCCAAGAGATACCAAAGATTTGGATTTTTCTGTTCAGTTGGCAATTAGTTCAAAATAATTTAAAGTACTATGTTTGTCCACAAGCTCAGGCAAAACGAGGAATATGTCCTGGTTGTATTTGGTCTTGAGGCGGTTGGTTCATGCTACTTTAGGCTCTGGGCTGGTAGGGGTGTGTATACAATCTTCCTGCCTGCAAAACACCTGCAGTTCAGAGAAAATTGATAAGAAAACAAACTGATCACTTTTACCATGAGACCAGGGTCTCAGAGCACTGAGGAGACTTGTTTCTGAGGAAATTACAGAAGACTTCAAAGAGAAACTGACAGGTAGGTCCAGTCTAAAAGACTGCATTTTCCACATGGTCTGCTGGAAAGAGACAGACAGAAAGAACATTTACAAAGGCTCAGAAAATGATAATGACCCTACCCAGAACTGTTAGCAACTCTACCAGGACACTAGATTTGTTTCCTTTTAGAGCCCTTAATCCAAGGCTGAACCCAGAGACCCTCTATGAATAGTTCTTGGCAAATCATGACACTCAAGGATAGGAGATGTATTGCCATTAAACAGCTATCCTTGGTGGGCTATATACATTACTGTACTCTGGGAGCCTGCCAGTTAGCTCAGTTCTTTAAGTGCCTGCTCATGCAAATGCAGTCAGGTGCAAGATACCACGGTTCAATCTCCAGATCCACCTGCCTTACCAGACATGCCCTTAAGACAGCCTGAGCCAACCCCAAAAAAAAAAATCCTTCTGAATTACTGCAATCTCAATAAAGTCCCAAATCCTTCATTAACTCATGTGCACCCTGATGGAGCAAGGCTCTTAGATTAGAAAGAAAAGATAGTTTAATAACCGTGAAATCTCCTGTCCAAATCCAGACAAAACTGGCCCTCAGAAAACAGTACTCTTTCTTCTATTTTTTTTTTTTTTTTTGTCTTGTTCTCTGATCATAGTTTCTCCATCAGAAAACCAGATAGGAAGCAAAAATCTGGTACACACCTCTTTGTCATTCATTAATCACTCTGAAACAAGATTTAAAAATCAGACTCATGGGTGGTTTCTATGTTCTCCATTAACTTTGGTTGTCATATTCTTCTGAATGGACAGCATTGCTGTGCATAGCCTGAGTCAGCAAGACATGTGACATTCCAAGAGCCTGATGCTTCACACCGCCTTGTCCAGAAGGTGCACTGAATTCATAACTCCTTTTGCATAGGAGTTAAGACTCCTGAACAGAAACACAATTTCTTCTCTTAGGCACTGGACAGCTGTTACTAGCTTCCCATGAGGACTGAAAGAGCTGCCCACTGACAGCAATGGAGTGACTTCAAACTCAGCTTGTGTTCTAGCAACAGACCTTTGATATTCCTGTTATTTTGATTTATGAGCATAACATAGAAACAGGAAAATATGCAGTAGTACTACACATTGTACTATGGAGAAATAGTAAGGAGCACTACAAAACAAGATGGGTGAAATGCTTTTCTTCCTCTGTTTTCTGAATGCTTTCTCTTTCAGGGTTAAAGGAACAAAAGGAAAAAAAATCCTTCCCACACTACCTATTTCTTGGCTTATAAATTTCATCCAGGAAAAATATTTTTTCTCTTTCTATTCCCTCCCCAATCCCCAATTCCTATAGTCTTCTGAAGTTTCTTCCAACATCATTTACTAAATAGATCATAATATACTCTTTCCCTGAGGCCAGCATTTCAAGAGACACCTTCCCCCAATCTGGGGATTTCTCAAATAAATCACCCCATTTGGACTTTCTTCCCTCTATATATTTAGTGCTGTGAACACATTGTGAAGGTTATAAAAGCTGAAATTCTACTTTGAAATGTCAACATACTTGGGGTATAAGTTTAAGGTGCAGAATGACTCCTAAGGGAAAAGTCAATCACCTCTTTGGTTTGTTGAGTCTCCAGATCTGTTTCATAAATGTTTTTGTTAAAAATAATAACTCCTCTCCCCACACCCAAGGAAAAGCTGTGTCAAGCACTTTCTCCCTTCATGTGGTTTGGGAGGAAAATGTAGTCCATACATTTCTATCTTAGTCAACTCAGATCATTAAAAAGTGAAAGCTCTTCTGTACCACAGCCAAGACCCTTGGCCATCTGAATAAGCATAAATCAATAGCAAAGAATGAGAAATTGTTTGAAATTCAGCTCCTCACATTGGAGTCAAGGTCATGCTGTGAAAACAGCTTCTCCCTACTCCAACTTGTTTGTACCTAGAAAATTGTAGCCTGTGGCCCAAACCCATCCTGCATTCTATTTTACAGTCCGTGAGAGGTAGGAGTCATTTTATATCTCTAAAGGATTATAAAATAAATAAATAAAAATTTGAAGACACATATTAATTGGTGACACCAAATGTATAGCTCACAATTCTATTATAATCTGGCTCTTCTAAATAAAAAGCAAATTGCTAACCCCCCATCTAGGCAACTAGATATCCCTCCATTTATGGAGTTCTATCGAGTTTCTGAACACAACTAACATTCACCTATCCTAGGCAAATAATGATGTAAATAATTCACAAAGTGGGAGAAAGGATTCTGTTACGTACTTCGTGTACTAACTTGATCTGAATCACCTGGAAGCAAAGATTCAAGTTCAAAAGGCTTATTGAAAAACTGATCTCAGGAAACACTAATGAGGGAAGCAGCCAATCACAGATATTTTTAGGCATGTTTCCTATGGTTGGGGAATGAAGCCCACAGTCACCCTATCTGGGAGGTAGGGAAGTGAGTATGGTCACATCAACTGGTATGTGGTTGATGGCTGCTTCCAGACATCTGTCATCTTCTACAGGTCCAGCAGATTGGCCTCCATTCATCAGAGAAAGCCTTCAGTCCATGCTAGTAGCTGAAAGTCAACTGAAGGTAGAGCTTGAGCAAATGTGGATGGGATACTGACTGCACCTGCTACGTGCAGGCCTTGCTGTGCCCCACATTTTGAATGAGTCCAAAACTCTCAAATGTTTCTGGGGATGGGGGTGGGGTCACAATTTCTTCAAGAAAACAAAATAAACCTTAGCAGAATGGATACACAGTAAGAGAAACTAAAGTTCCTACTTCCATACATTTTATTTTTTATCTCTCCTATGATCCATAGATGTTCTTCACTCTTAGGCAGCACTTTCAGAAGTCTAGGATGGCTTCCACCTCCTGGAAGTCTGAGTTTTTAGGTAACATGCCCTTGACCAACTGTAGTTGTTGTGCTGCCTTTTCACAATAAATATTGTGCTTGAGTACTCTAGGAGACAGCCCAGCAAAGGCTCTAGTCATCAACACACCCTTCCCTTTCCCCATTTACATAACAGAAACCTTGTGTCCCTATGGTAGTTAAGGTCACTCTCAGCAGTGTAGCATATCTCATTTCTTGGCCTGTGTATCTGTTTCAGGAAATCTGTACAACCAGAGCACAACAATAGCTTTAGGATTGATGGAACCAATAATATGCCCACCAGTAGGGGAGTCCTTCCCTTACTTGCCCAGGAAACCAACACCTCTGATTTTCATGGAGAATAAATTTTATGGGAATGGGAAAGTAAAACTCCTCACAATGGTCACTGACCATGACAGCCAGGGAGCCAACCCTACCTCTGCAAAACATATAATGCCATATAATAGACATTAGTTCAAAACATATCACATTATGGAAGACAGTAGCTCAGCCTGACCCCTTCACTGTGTTTTAAGATGTCACTGCAACATTTCTACCAACTAGTACTTCATAAATAGAGTGATCTATTTTTAAACTACTAGATCCTGTGTTAGCAATAAGCACAAATCTTCTCCTCTAAAGATTATATAAAGCAAAAAAAAAAAAAAAGTCAGATAATAATAAATCAAGCAGTAAGGATATGACCACTCTGGGTTCTCAAACAAAGTTACTTTCCACAGAGAATGTAATCAGGTTCACAACGGAGAAGAAGTTTCTGCTCAGTCTAAGTGAGAGGAACCCAATATAATCAACTTGCCACCAAAAAGCTAATTGATTTCCTCAAAGAATGTAACGGTGCTAAGAGCCCAGTCTCGGTCTCTATTGCTGATGTTTAGAAAAGTCTGCAGTAGTAACTGAATCAGCCCTGCACAAAGAAAGACAGTGTTGTTGGGCCCATGTCTAGACTCCACCTTTGCACCAGGGCTACTTCAGTCATGACTCCAACATGCAAATAGTAGTAGCAAAGGACAAAACCTCTACAACATACTCATCTAGTCAACCTCATTGTTTGGAATTCCCTATGCAGGTGGTACTCTCTGTTAGACACCTATGTTAGAAATAAAGATTTACACACTTAAGTTCACTCTTAGCAGACTGTGCATGGCTCTTCTCTATACCCATTTGTTTCCAATCTTCTACTCTTGCTCCTGACCAGTCTGAAAATTCGTTTTGGCCATTTCCCAGGAATTATGTGTCTATCTTTACTTCAAGCCACTTCTCCTCAACAAACAAGCTGATGGTCAAGTATACTGCTCAAATATCTGCCCAAGGCTGGCCAAATAGCTGAGAGGATTAAGATGCCTGCTTACACAGATATAGGAGCTGGGGGGGGGGGTTCTATCTCTGGGCCTGCTGTGCCGGCCCATCCCCTAGGGCATGTTGGGATAGCAATTGAGACTGGGCGCAGTGTCACATGCCTTTACTCCCAGCGATGGACCCCTTTAATCTCCACTCTACGTAGTGTGACCCTGTAGACCCTGTACTAAACACATTTTTTTTTAAATCTGCCCAGTGGGAGAAATTTTCTTCATCACTGTCTTCCATCACAGCCCATGATGGTGGTGATAGTGCAACAATAGTCCATAGGGAACCAACTCTTCTCCAGTTCACACTTAGATATTTCTTCCTCTTCCATCAGTTGATCACTATGAATCATCTGAAGCCATTGGTTGATCTGGGGTAGGTGACATAGGAATCCAGGCCACCTGTGAACTCTGTTATAATTGAGCCTAAATCCACTATTTCCATCATCCAATGGATCACAATGGTGCTCTAGTAACCTTATTATGTAATGGACCTAACAATATTCAACTCATCATGAGCAACCCAATGGCACAATGGCTTAATGTCCTCCATGAAGCTGCAGAGCATGCCAGGAACTGCATCTGAAACAATGAATATTGTTTTGCTGCAGATGGCATGGCTCTGCTCCAGAGTTCTGTGCTATGGCCATTATTAGGGCTTGCCAAAGACCGCGTCATAGATGCCTTCACTGAGTCATGTGACCCCATCAGCTGTACTTAATTTGTACTGAAAACTGATACTGCTATAATAATCTGTCTTTCTTTGCACCCCACTGAAAGCCGGTAGCAGTTTGAGTAATACGGTGAATTGAAACAATATTCTCACATGTGGTCTGCACTGCCTCAAAATTTCCCTACCAAGAATATATCAATTTCTTAGCAGTAGGGCCCTCACAAAATGTACTTAGACCCCTGAATCTCTAAAAACTTTATTCCTGTGACAGGCCTCTAAATTTGATAAGCTTTATTTCTCACCAAACAGAAAGCATATATCCTACCAGAACATTCAGAATATTTTCCACTTCCTGTTTCCCAGATCCAATTAATATGGCATTCCAATAGTAAAATGAATATGATACTATAAAATTAAAGGGCAAAATAATATTTCTCAAGTTTTAGCATAAACTTTTATTACCAAATTCCTTGGGCATGTTTAGAGTACAAATACTAAATTCCTCTAGGCATTAAAGTCTTAAGAAATTAAAGTCCAAAAAATTTTACTTTTGTAAATTAAAAGTACCAAGAAGCTGAAGTCCAAATTAAATCTCCTCAATTTCTCCTTCTGGCCAGGTAAGCCTCAGAGGAGTTCTCAAGACCTAGAAGGAGTTAAGAGTCCTTTGGTGCTGGGCACTTAATCTTTTCCTGACTTAAATGTAGTTTCTTTAGGATTTAGGAGATTTAATTAAATGCCAAGTCTTTATTTTGTCTGAACTTTTAAGGTCAGTTATTTGGACCAAGTACTGACCTTGTAACTGCCATATTTAGAAAACAAGCTAGTCCCCTCAATGATTTGCCCAAGATTGAATAACTAACTAGTAAGAGAGATTACCGGGGTGCAAACCCTAAGCAGGTTACCATCTAGGAGCCTGTTTCCTCATTACAGTGCACTCTTCACTGGTTTCAGTCTTGGAAAACTGCTTATTAATCTATGACAGGCATCTAGAATGTGTAATCTACAAGATTCCATTTTTTTTACTTCAAATTCATCAAGAGGTGAATCCTGGTACTATGTACTTGGCACTTCATATGCATTATTTCTCGAGAGGAAAGCATGTTGGCTTTCCCTTATAGGATAACACAGCTTTCTTTGAAAAGCATCAACTACTGCCACAAGATGTTATTTGAGGAATATCTTTCCATGGTGTATTTAAAGTCTCCTGGTTTCCATTTCCACCTTAAGACTAGAGGCTCTTGCACTCTGAGACTGTGTCAAAGATACAGCCATCTATTGACAAGATATCTACATTCTCTGTGAGTAGCCATCTTTGGGCTCTCCAGTGCTGGCCTCCTCTGTACCTGCACATCTCGTATGCTAAAGCTATCTAAATCTGCTGAAATCATTCTCCTTTGAAGGCAGCTACTTGATGAGGTTTCACTTTTGGAGGGGAAAATTCTGGGTTAGAAATGTCCTGTTTCCTTTTCTAAAATTGCTAGCTACAGGATACAATCCCTTTCTGGCCTGCCCAGTGAGTTTCTGGTGTAACTACAATACTGGAGACTTCTCCACATTGAAGGAAAGTTTATGATCAGAGAATACACATTTCCTCAAGATGATTAGGAACTCTGCTAGACAAGACATTATGACACAGCTTTGCTTTCACTTGACATGACACTAAAAGAGTCTCTATATTGAAGGAAAAAACACATGGATTATGTTAGCATCTATGGGAAGCAGTAGCGTATCTTGTCTCTAAATCTTAAACAAACAAATGCACACACACACACACACACACACAAACACACGCATACACACACACTGTCCCCAACAGCTGTTATAAATTCAGTTGGAACTGTAAGGTCATCAAAGGGAAGAAGAAATAAAAGCACACCAGTGCTTTGTTCAAAACAGTCAAGGTCCTGGAAACCAGAACTGACAAGGAAGCGCTTACACTGATGAACCGTGCAGTGAATTCCAGATCACACACAGCTATCAGTGCTTGAGAATGACCAGTTCCCCTGCCCTCCAGAGCCCCTTTGGTTACATAAGAAGTGAAGGTACTCATCTCTTCTCTATATGCCTCACAAAGTTGAATGAAATTCCAAACAAAATAAAGAAGATATTTGCAAAATGTAGAGAGCCTCCTACAGTAAACATGGCCATTTCACATGAAGGGGAGGAGTTGTGTTTCTTTGCCAGTCAGATGGTTAAGTGCAAGCTTGCTTTCAGGCAGCATTTGTCCTTCTGCCTGACACAGTGAAAATTACCAGCTCATTTCTAAATGCAAAGTGTGTTGACCACCATGATTCATTACAAGGAATCCTAAGATTTTTCTTAGTATTCTGCCTCATTGTCACTTTCACTAAAGTAAAATCTGGATTATTTGCATGGTTTCTTAGCATATTACTGGCTCTTTGCTTTCTCTGAGCACTGTCACACCTTTCATCTGTTCCTTCCCTTCAAGACAATTAAACAATAGAAAGGTCATTACAACCTACTGAGCATTTCCTTTATGCCAGACTTGGTTCTAAAAACTGTATGCAAGTTGTCTTATTGAAACTTGGTCACAGTTATAAAGGAAGTGTAAGCTTCATCTGACGAACGGGAAGCAATGACAAGTTACCATTAATGAGGAAACTGTGCACATATATACATACAACATTTAGCAAGATGAAACTGGTAGGGCTGGGGAGAACTTGCAAAGACTAATTGGCATTTACCTCCCTTGAAGAATCCTTCTATTTTTTATTTTTGTTCTATTGAAGTACAAATATTGATGAGACAGTTTTAAGATACCTTGACAAGATGGATTTGATAAATTAATACATTGCAAACTGTTTTCATAATGTTTTGGTATCATAGAAGGTGCATACATGATATTATACTTACAGACATTATTATACCGTATGTCTCTTATCAGTAAATTAAGAGAGTGTACCTGTTTGCGTATCTTATTTTTTATACCTGAAGTACATCAAAGATTCAATAATTAATACTTTCTACCTTGTTATTTTCCTAGTGGTTGTCCATAGTACTAGAAGCTGACATAATATCCTGTCCAACCACCATTAGTGCAAATCTTGCTTCTCATAGAATTATGTAGAAGCACAGCGTTATCTATCCCAACTGTACTGTCCATACACACACATCATGATTTGAAGAATCCTTCTTAACTCCAGGAAAAGCCTCAAAAGCACATGAACTAAATCCACATGGCCATATGGCCTGTATCTTTACTTAGACCAGTAGTGGTAAGTTATTGAATTTTTACAATGAGTGCAAATTATATGAATAATTCTTGTTGTGTTATGTAGAAGGAAAAACTATTTTTAAAACCAGCTACTACTTGAGCCAGTTGCTCTCAACGGAGAAAGAAGTGCTCCTGAGGGGGAAAAATCGTTCTTGTCTTGGGAAGTCATGTTCAAAAGATGGACAGCTATAGCCTCATCTAGATTATGAATACTGAATTAAAAAAAATAAATTCTCTTTTTCTGCTTAAGAAGATAACAAATTTTTCCCCTTGAAAGAGTAAAATAAAATTTTTGTTTGATTTTTAAGTCAGATCTGACCTATTCTGGTTTGGTAAGAAAAGGGTACAGGTGTTGAAGAAGTAAAGAACTAGCCATGGGCTGTCAGCCCATGTAAACAATGGATCCCAGGATGTGGAAACAGACAGCATAAAAGCAAGTTTCCAATAGGCAATTTGTATGTGGAGAAAGAGTTGATGAAGAGTGATATTTGCTTAGAAAGTCTTTCACATACATGCGATAATCTCCCTCTGTTTGCTAAACATTCAGTAAAACAAACATGTTACACACGATCAGTCCTTGTTTTGTCACAGAATGATCATGATGCATCGTTTTCATAGATTGAGACAGGAAAACGTTAGTAGCTGTGATTGGTGGGCAGTGGGAGGCAGAGAAAGCACAAGAGATGTGAGGGCCCATGCAGCTTCCACCTAGAAGAGGCTTCAAAATATTGGAGAGGCCTCTGTGCTTCCCATGTTAAATGAGGCAAGGGTTCTTTAGTCATTTTATACTTTTAAACAAATAATCCTCAAGGCCAGAGATTTACCATAATTTTTAAAAAATATTCTTTTAATATTTCTGAGAACTTTTAAATCATACATCTAACAAATAATATGATCATGATCTTCTAATTCATAGGTCCAGAACTTTTCCAATGCATTATTATCTCTTTCAATCACATAATACGTGTTAACTAATTTTATGTTCTGTAGAGCTATATCCAAATGTATGAGCTTTTAATTAGACTAAGAAATAGATGTATATTTTATATCAACCAATAATGGAATCCCTGTTGAAATAACTTGGTTCTGCTGAAAAATATTTTAGGCAGTAACCTAAATTTCTGAGGAATGGAAAATCCTCAAGAGAATATGGCTTATTTAGAAAAGATCTGCAATAATTTTTAAATGAATCACAATGGATGTTATATTAATAGTAACGAGAGCAGTCAAAGGCTTGGTGTATAATTTTAATTTAAAAAATAAGGCTTGTATAACAACCACTGTTAAATTCCTATCATACTGTTCAGTGCAATTCTGTATCATTTCTAATTTTTTATATTTTAAAAAATTAAAACAATGCTTTTAGCATATTTATGAAATATGTGTGAGATGGTTTCTAAAATGGCAGTAAGGATGTGGAATTAAAAGTATGTTTATACTCTATCATAGCTAGACACAAAGAATTTAAAAGAGAATCACACCCTGTCAAACATCAGAAGTTTGTATAATACTCTGTGTTATGGTTTGTGTCTAGGTGTCCCCCCAAGGCCTCATGAAGTCATTGGAGTGGCTTCTAGTTGGTGATTAATTCATGATCCAGTGCTAGGATTATGAATGTGAGTACTACACCTGCCTTGGGGTGGGTAATCTGCATGCAATACAAGGGAGAGGGAGGGGCTCGCTAATTGCTGAAGATGCTGCTCCCCCTTTGCTCTTTGTTGTTTTCCACTGCCATAAATGGCTGCCCTCTTCCATGTTCCACTGTGCCTTGCAGCCAGCCAAGAATGGACTGAAAGCTCCACTAACTGAGCTAAATAAACCTTTCCTTCCTCAATTTTGGATGTTGGGTATTTTGTCCCAGCAATGAGGAAAAAGTAACCAAGCCTCCCTGGTAATGCTGTTTTAACCCAACTAGAGAAAGGAAATTGTATCATAGTAGAACAAGGATGGACAGCTAGTGCAATAAGTCAGAAGAAAAAGTTCCATTGTCCAAAGTTGTAACAAAAATCTCTTGTGATGCAGGATGTATTGCTGGGAAAGTGATTAAATGTAATTTTTTCTTCTGAACAGCTTTACCAAAAAGAGCCTTCCTAACCTACCTGACATTTCTGGGTAAGACCTCAGATTAGGACTTTCCTCAAGCAGGACCTTCCTCACTAGCCATAACGTAGGCCTACCAGCATCACGGCCATGATTTAGTGCTCTCCCTTTGCTTTATCAAACTTCATTCCTTAGATTTCACACAATTCAATCTCAGCTTTCATCTTCAATTAGTCAAGCTCTAAGAATTTAATAAGTATCAACTACTTCTGTCAATAGTTGTCTGATGTTTTCCCTTTGAACTTTTCAGGTCCTCCATTATCATCTTTGAAAGAAGAACATCTCTGTCACATCCCCATGTATTTTCTTTCCTTATCACAATAACTAAGAAAGAAACCTCTAAGAAATGAGACTTAGTTAGAAACTCAATAGATTTTTTTTTTTTTTTTTTTTTTTTTTTTTTTTTTTTTTTTTTTTTTTTTTTTTTTTTTTTTTTTTTTTTTGTCTTTTTGAGACAGGGTCTCGCTATGCAGTTCAGGCTGGCTTTAAGCTCACTTTGTAGCTCAGGCTGGTCTCAAACTCACAACAATCCTCCTGCCTCAGCCTCCCGAGTGCTGGGTCAATAGATTTTTAATCTTTCTCTAGCTACACTCAGTCTTATCTTTGCTTATATCATGAAATAAAAAAATCCTGAAACTTGGATTCTTTAATTCTTTAAATTTATTTTAGCCTACCCCCACATGTGGTACCAAAGAATGTACCCAAGTCACTGTGTACACTAGGCAAGCACTAACAGCTAAAGCCTGATCCTTTCATTTGATGTGCAAGGAAGCTAGAAACTACAGACTGGAGGCCAGCATCCTAACACCCTCAAAGTACTTCTCTGTTCATAATGGAAAAAGAGTACCCATGCACCACTCAAGAACCAAAATTCTTTTATTTCTAATTGGACCGATATTTGTTCCAGGTAAACTAAATGTTGGTCCCTGTACCAGTTACGCCCCATTCCATCGCTCCTCTAGTATGTAAATTTTCTAGTTACTGTAGCATTGTGGGAGTTACTATTGGGCAGTCAGTGCAATGTTTCTTTAATAGGATTTTTGAGAAAAAACAGTGGATGGGGGACAATTAATTCATGTATCTACAGCTACTTAGACAATGGATGAAAAAGTTCAGCACACACAACCAAGGAGTTAAGCACTGAGATAGAGTAACAGCCTAATTAGTCAATTGTGTGTTGCCTAAAGATGCTCTTAACAAGGATAATTACGAAGTTTATCTAAAAATGATATCCAGTGACTTTAGATATTTTTATTTCTCTTTCAGTATATGTGCTGCTGGAGTAAGCATTAGTTTAGATATTTCCAAATGAAAAGAGATCAGTGAGGTGCCTACTTTGTCATTAAATTAAATGTAATAAAGCCCTACATTTGATGGAAACAACAAGGGAAAAATATAGTGATGGAAACATGAAGAGGTAGTGGCACTTTTTGAGTAATCATGTGTGTGTATGTGTGTGTGTTTGCAAAGTAGAAGCAGAGTTGAAAAATAACTCAGAACCTGGAAAGAAAAGAGTGGGAGTTGGATAGCAGGTTCTGAGAACAGAGACTGTGAGTTCAGTTTCAAAATTCTAAGGCACCAAGCGGAGACCTCCAGCAGGTAGTTAGAATTCAGGTCTCAGAGTCAGGAGAGAGGTGAGAATTGAATCTAGGAGAGCACAAGATTAGGGAAGATAAGAAGAAACCAAGTGGAAAATCTCCAGGAGCATCTATAGTTTAGGCGCTAATGTGGATTAGGAGCTATGGGAAGTGTCAGAGTGGGCCGACGCAGCCCTGCAGCGGGACCGATCTGGGAGCACTGTAGGATGCCGGCCTGTGAGAACTCACATAGTGCATCATGCAAAGACTAAATAAAATGCAAGGGAGACAAAGTTTGTCTCATTGGGTAACTGGAGGATATGTGGTAACATTTAAGAGACATTGAGATTCATCTCCTTAGGGCCGGCCAAATAGCTCAGAGCGTTAAAGCACCTGCAAGCAGGTGCCACAGGCCAGGGGACCTGCCATGCCAGCCCTACCCCCGGCGGGCTCTGGGAGGGCAATTGAGACTGGGCATGGGGGCGCACACCTGTAAGCCCAGCTCTTGGGAGGCTGTACGCAGGCAGATCACTATGAGTCTGATCTAGTAGTTAGACCCTGAACACCCTGCAGACCCTTCCTTAAAATACAAAAATTAAAATGATTTAAAATAAAAAACAGTGCCATCAAAGCACCTGCTTAGGCAGGCACAGGGGCTAGGGTTTGAACCGTGGCAAGATGAGACTGCAAATGAGACTGGGGGTGGTGGTGCACATCTATAATCCCAGCACTTGGGAGGCTGAAAACACAAGGATTACTACAAGTCCAATCTGTGTAGTGAACTCTCTTCTTTCATCACTCATATATCTTCAAATTCATACAATAAAGTATTGCCCCTAGTGCAATTGTGTATGGAGATGTGGATTAAAAGAGTTATTCAGAGTTAAATGAGGTCTCAACCGTGGGACTGATGTCACCATAGAGGAGAAAGAAGACAAAGCTCTTTCTCTCCATGCATACATAAGGAAGACTAGGTAAGGACACACTGAAAAGCCAAACAAAGACTTCACCAATAAACTAACACTGATGATACTTGGACCTTAGAATTGTCACCTGCAGGACTGCAGAAAAATTAGCATTTCTGTTATTTAAGAGCCTCAGTCTGTGACATTTTATTACAAAAACTAAACAGATTAATATGGCCACAGATGATCATAGAGTTTAATTGGCCAATCCTGTAGAGTTCAATTTGCCAGTCCTGGAAAATGCCTTTCGCAGGACTATCTACACTTGTGTTCTATCCCCGAGCCTTACCTAATTCAGAGGCTGCCGATTAATAAATGCCACCTCTCTAGTCTTCAGTTGTAGCATCCAGAGGAAGACTGAGCAAAAGACACGCCGGAGATTCTTCATAATTCTTCTAGTCCATGATCCTGAGAAGCGCTATCAGTGGTAAAAGGTTGGTAAATAACTGTCAAGGTCCCAAATAATACTATATCATCGCCATTACTAGAGAGAGGTGCTCAGGGAACTGTCCCAGAGGACTTTTTAAATAGTTTTCTAGTGCAAAGATTTTGTGGTGCTGATTAGGTTGTTGGAAACCCCTGAGAAAGTATAGGCAAGAAAAGGCCTAGTGGGTAAGAAGTATCATTCAGGGGAAACACTATTGATTTTCTAAAAATGAATTGCAGCTTTTCCTTCCCCTTTCCTTGGTAAATTGTGATTAGGCTATACTTTGCTCAAGTTTACAGTAATGCTAACTTACGCCAGCACTGTCCCATTGTAAGAGTGGGCTTAAAAACGCTTTACCAGCTCAGAGAGTAGAGTCCTTTGTAGAGGCCGTACTGCAAGGCCCTCTGCTTTCCTTCTCTGTGGTTACTTAACCAAAAAGAATTTGTTTTAGGACAGGGAGCCTAGGAAGAGAACTCTAAAGAAAGTACATTTCCACTGAAACAGAAGCAAAGAGGATCTGAATATGTGAGAGAATGCTTTCACTGACTGAAGGCCTAAAATGTTCCAGACATTCTGCTGGATATTTTCACCTGGGCTTCTTTGTTCTGTGTGAGTGACTAATAAAATACTCTAAGAAGGATCAACCCATTTCTTTGTTTCTTCTTCACTGGGCTTTTGCTGTTTTTGCTTCTTTTAATTCTCTGCCTGAAGGAAATGAAATCACTATTTGTGTGGATTAAACAAACTCATGATGGACAAAACTGTGGCACCTTACTACCAAGAGCTGGGCAGCCACTGTGCCTGGCTGAGCCCTCTCGCCTAGAGATGCAGGGCTTGGAGTGCAGCAAAAGCAATGGCGTACATGTCAGACAGAGGGTCCAGGAGAGAAAATATACTGAATGCAAAGTCTGATCACCCTAAAAGGTGCCAAAAGCCAGCAGCTCGTGCATTATGCCTCCCCTGGCTTCTCAGCCCTTCTTAGATAGGTCATGCACCCAGATTTGTGTGTGCTTCAAACTCACCCAGGTAAAGAGATATTTCCTTCAATTGTATACAACTCTTTGGTTTTCAAAATATTTTCAAGTGCTTTCTCTCCTTTTACTCATATGAGTATTTGACGAAACTTACAGTTCAACTTTTTCAATGAATGAACAAAGCATACAAGAGTTAAATTATTTGGTTTGAGTGATCAACCCAAAAACTATTAATAGATCATTCCCCAAAAGAACAGAATTGCATGCAAATATTCTAATCAAATAAAATTATAAGTAAATTTTATTACAGTTCAATAAACAAGCAAGAAGCCGGGCGTGGTGGCACATGCCTGTAATCCCAGCACTTGGGAGGCTGAGGCAGGAGGATTGTTGTGAGTTCAAGACCAGCTTGAGCTACAAAGTGAGCTGAAGGACAGCCTGAACTGCATAGTGAGACCCTGTCTCAAAAAGACATTAAAAAAAATAAAAATAAAAAAATAATAAAAAAATAAACAAGCAAGAAATAACACATAAGCATGTAGCTCAATATATTTTCACAAAATAAGCACACAGATCTACCCAGTATACTGATTAAGAAACAAAACATAACCAGTGCTTCAGAAGTTCACTTCATTCTATTTTGATTTTATTTTAAAGAGAAAAAGAAAAGCAGAAGCAAATAATAATAAAGAAAAAAGTAAAAATATTGCAGGCTGTCAGACAGTGCTTGAAAAAATTGGTGCAGAAAATGAGAACTCCTTACAATGTAGCCAGTGGTGCATCTGCTGGAGGCCCAACCTCAAGATAAAGATAAAATGACCAGGCCTAAGAAAAGTGGTGACACCTGGTTTAATGAAGTCTTCATAGACATCTGTCGTGCAGTCGGTGGCCCAAACCTTCAGACTTATCTCTTCCTGAAAAGTTCTTTGTTCCTTCCACGTGCACTTGTTATGTGACCTGCTTCCTTATTGGATCAATATTACATAAGTAACTATACTTACTATCATGCTGGTTGGCCATGCCTTAACTCATGCTGTACCCATGTTGTGCTCTATAGCAGATCCCCTAAGAAGCAGGTCTTCAGTAACCCACTCGGCACACCTTCTGCCTCTGACGAGCTGTATCTTTCTCCCTCAATAAATATTTCATATCCTTAGCCTCCTTTGTTCCCTAGAATTCACTCTTCACCTTTGGAGAACACAAACGCAGTGTATGAGACATCTAACATGCTCTATTAGGTTTCCCTCATGTCATTGGGAGGGCCTACATCATTTCTTGTATCAGCTCTACTTCCATTCACCTCTTATAGGAAGAGGTATTTTGAAAAACATTGAGGAAAAGTGACTACAAATGACAACCCTAGCTTTTATTTTGCAGAGTTATTCATTATAACAGGAAGTTTGAAACATTCTGAAAACCAAATCCTGAGGGAATAGCTAAATAAAGCATAGTATACTTATAAACCAGTATAATAGTCATGTTTTCCCACCAATTAAAACATAGAAAATGAAGTATACAGTTCTCACTCCAACAGAATAAAATGGTAAACTAAAAAAGAAAAATTTTTAAATGTATTTTAAAATATCTGTAACAGAGATCTGAAACTTGGATGAACTGAATTCTAGAAAGTGCCAGTCTATTGTAGATAGGACAAGGCTTTCAGCCTTGGAAGAAAGATAGGAAGAACAGAAAGTGATCTGATGTGGGAGAAAAAAAGGAACATGTATGCATAAAATTTTCAACAGCTTCCTAGGAGTATGGTGAAAGATTAGAATCTTAGGACTGCCAGCCACATTCGTCTACCAACATCTTTTCTACACAGCTCCTCAAATTAAAAGACTTAGTACACACTGACAGCTCGGGACTGGGCAAGAGCTGAGGAAAATCCCATGTGGAGCACGTGATAAGTTCTTAAAGTCAAGGAAAGGCCTGACTAAAGTTTGGAGAAAGCAGAATTGACAGAAGTCCTTCCAGATGCTGCAATAGAGGAGAGGATCCAACCCTCACCTGTAAAGCACAGGGAAGAAGGAAAGAGAGAGATAACAAAGTTCCAAAAGCCAAGAAGAGAGAGTAAAAAGTCTCCAGAAACATCGAAGTGCTATATTCAGACAGTAAAACCGAGGAATCCTAGCAGTTCAGAGATCTCATGACCATCCTCAAAAGCAGAAAGGAATCTCCAGAATCTCACAGATACTTAGATTTCATAACCCACTATCACTGTCCTCAAACAATTCCACATTGGTAGCAAACTGATTTTAACAAAAACTCCAATAATGCCAAGCCTTCTACAATACTGAATAGATTCTTATAGTAGCGATTTTACATGAGACTCCACGTTAGGTATATAACAGGAGATTAAATGTATTCTTCTATGGGGGTAAATGTTACTTACTCCAGTCTTTATGTTTCTTTTTCATATGCTGTCTAGTGCAGACATATAATATTAACCATATAATCAAAGTTGAGAAGGCACACACAAAAAAGCATGCAACCTATGGCCAAGAGAAGAAATAATTGATAGAAACAGATGCTCAAATCACCCATACTTAAAATTGTAAGAACTTGGAAAATTTAAAAATTATATGTAACTTTGAATTTGGGCTGGCCAAATAGCTCAGAGGATTAAAGCACCTGCAAGCAGGTGCAGGAGTTAGGGGTTCGATTCCCCAGCCTGCTATGCCGACCCTACCCCAGGGACAGAGGCTGAGACTGGGTGTGGTGCTGCGTGCCTGTAATCCCACCTCTTAGAGGGCTGTAAACAGGCAGATCATTATGAGTCTGATCTAGTAGTGAGACCCTGAACACCCTGTAGACCCTTCCCTCAAATATATGACTTTAAATTTTAAATTATAATCAAAATTATGTTTATATATATATTATTCAAAACATAATGGAACTTCCAAATTGAAAAAGTTCCATAATGTAAATGAGAATTTATTTGAAGGGCTAAAGAGCAGAGAGCATGCAGGAGAGGAAAGGACGAGGGCACCTGAATGCAAGTGGATAGCAGCTATCCACAGTAAAATCCAGAACACCAAGAACAAATGACTGGCTTCTGACATCTGTTGACCAATCAAGCCATACCATGAAAGGGCAGCCAAATGGTATGTATACATAGAAGACGGCACAAAGAAAATGTCTTTATAAATAATGGACAGAAATTATGTTAGTAAATCTAAAACATCTAACGTGTATGGGAGATATAAGATTATACAGGGGGTTTAGAAGAAAAGATTTAAATGATAAAAAGAAAAGAAAAAATGTAGTTACTTTGGATGCTTTTTTTAAAGAGAGTAATACTGTGTGGCCTTCATTAATTCCAGGACGAAAGACAGCTACCATGCAGTTGCACATCCCAGTTCCAAGCCTTATTTCACCAAAGTCGCACCAAACAGTTTTAAGAGAAGGTGTGATTATTACTGCCCCACCCAAGGGTTGGGCAACCTGTTCCTCCCACCTGTCTGGACAACCAAGAGGCCAGCAATGAGCCGCCTCGCTGCTTTGCTTAAAATGAGCAGAAGGACCCGCCAGCCATTCTGTCTGCCCCAAGGAAGGGCACACTGGAGTGTGCACGTGCAGGAGCAAAGCTGATGTTCACCATCATCTCTGTAACAACGCTAACTAGGAGTGCACCAAACTCTGTGCCTGTCCAGTCAGGACATGGATGTGTAGCAGCACTGCTGGCATCCGCAGCCGGCTTCCTCGGGCTGTACCAGAAAAGCTGTGCTGCCTGTAAAAGCCACCAGACAAAAATCAGCTGAGCATTCAAGGGTAGTAACAATCACCTTTTGATGATATTTTAAAGCAGTCATACACTGGGGCTTGCTAACCACAAGACAAAATGCTAATGGGGAGGATGAGTATCGATACTAGCCTCTCAACAGAAAAAAAAAAAAAACAAAAAAAAACATGAGCAACTATGGTAACAGCTTCTCTGGTTATTTAAGAAAAGGAGAGGCCTTTTAACACTATTTTCATTGTGTTGGTTCATTGAGAACACAGTGGCAAGCATGATGGAATGAAGGAAGATTTAATAGAAGAGTTAGTGCCTGATCTAAATTAGAAAACTGTTAGATTAACAGGGATGCACTGATAACAGAAAAGATAATCTTATCAAAGAGCTGAGGAAAGCAATAAGGTGTCTTAGAAATAGAGCGAGCTGTGCTATCAAACATATCAAACTTCAAATCTCTGCACCACAACTTCACACTATATGACCTGGACAAATTATCTTATGTCTTATGTCTTTTCTACCTCAGTTTTATTATTTGTAACATAGTAGTGATATCCCTAATTCATATGCCTGCCACATGGCACCCGGCAAGGGTAGTTGATTGCTGATAGTCCTAAATAAAGGCATAGATGTGGGGCTATGTGGAGATGCCTTAAAGGAATTGTAACAATGGCCAGCAGTCCAGGAGGAAAAGAAATGGAAAACCAACTGTACCCAGATCGTGGAGTGCAGGGTGTCTCATTACTCTTCTCATTGCTGGGACAAATACCCAACACCCAAAATGAAGGAAAGAAAGGTTTATTCAACCTAAAGTTGCTGGAAGTTTCAGTCCCTACTTGGCTGGATCCAAGGTGGAGAGTGGCACAGGACAGAGAGCATCAGTTCATGGCGGTGGCAAAGGGCAAGAGGAGCCAAGGGAAGAGTAGCAGCCAAATGGCAACATAGTCTGTCTCTCTAATGTTATATTCAGGTCATACACCCCAGGCTGAGTGTAACACTCATACCTGTCACCAAAGCAGTACTAAGACCCATAATCCCAGTGGATTATGAGTTAATCTCAAACTCTAGAAGGCCCGGGCTCATGACTGCATGAGGCTTTGGGGGGGATAGCCAGACACAAACCATAGCATAGGGAAACTAGCCGCAATAGTTTGCGGTCTTACTCCTGAGGCATTTAAGATACTTGGAGGGTTTTTAGAGGCCTGGAGTTGTGCTTTAGAAGAATCAACCTGCACAGCCCTGGTGAAGAAGAGTTTAGTTGCTTCCTGTCCAGAACCAGAGTCCAAACTTACCTCAGGCCATGCAGATAGCACAAACCTGGGAAGCAGATTGAGGGTATCTCTGCAACCATAAAGAGGAGCACTCTGGCCACAGACATAGGACTGTGACAGTGTCTCCACACTGTGGAGCCCAATGCATTCTCTTGTGTGGATTTGTCAGATACATCCTTCTACACATCACAAATGGATCAAACCAAATGCTTCTGGGGTCTGCAAGCCACTGGCTCGAGACTTCTGCCCCCAACTTCTCCATGTCTGAAAAGGAGCTTCGATTTACCCTTGTACCATCTCGAGCCAGAACCAGCTGCTTTGGTGTTTGGTTGTCCGTGTTTTTCCCAAACAATGGAAAATCTGCCCTAAAAGATGAATTCAAATCTCTCAGCTCCAGAGAAACAAACTAAAATGCTGACACTTTTAGAATGGTGAAATATTTTCCTGCTTCTGGCCATTATTTAAAAATAATAGTAGGCTCCAGGCTTAACCGGAAAACCCCATGATAAATTTGAACACTTCCTCCTTTGATAGTGGTAAAGCCTAAAATAGCATTTTACGGGCAAGATTTTAAGTTTATTTTATTATCTGACCCCCTATAGGATTATTTATCTCAGGTTTTTAAGAAATGTCAACTCTGGAATGAGTTGGAAAATTCCTCAGGACTTCAAAACATTGTCATCTCATACAGAGTTTTGTCTCCTTCACTCCCAAGTTACAATAATAAAACTGACTTTCACTGAGTATCACGCCCTCCAACAACCATTAGGAACACATTATTATAAATTGCATTTTACAAATGAGCAAGCAGCATCTCAAATTAGGCAAGTAGCTTGCCCCAAGCTTTGTACTAGTTAAGCGGCAGTTTGGGATTTTGGAATTTGAACTATTTCTACCCCACCGTGATGTGTTCCTCTCAGAGGCCACACATAGAAAGAAGGACAATAAAATGCAACTCTCACTGAAACCACACCATCTGATAGCTGCACCCTCTGAAGGGCAGTGTCAGAACTAAAGACCAATTTTCATGAAGATACGGTCGATTTTTTTCTTGTTCACAGATGTTTACTGGTCTATCCAAACGATATAGGAGATTATGGTGTGGCAAGGGTGTCTGGAAAGGTAGGCATGACCTGTTCATTACCAAAAAAAAAAAAAAAAAAATACAGGAATATATGCACAGAATAGTTGCCAAAGCCCTGCGCATGGACCTCCCCTGAGAACTGGGCAGTTTTCAGTAGGATGTGCCAGACCTGAGGTCAGCCCAAGATGTGGGGTCCCAGCACCACCTCCCAGGACCCGGATGTAGTTCTCTCATGTTTCCTCCAGATTTAGACAGTATAGCAGAACACAGAAGCCAAAAGGAGCTGGTACTGTTGCTTCTTTTTTGCTCCTTTCCTTGGTCCAAGCTTTCTTCCTCATTCTTCGCTCTTACGTTTTCAAATAATTTACTTTATTTGGTTTCGAGTAATAGTTTACACTTGTACTGCTTTTGCTCATTTCATTCAATTCTTTGTTTGTGATTAGAAGCACCTGGAATCTAACTCCAGAAGGAGACACAAGGCACCCGAAAAGCCCAGTAATGATTATTTAGCGAGCCACTTCGAGGAGCTCCTAACAGCACTAGAGAAGAGGATACACACAGCCACCTTCCTATCACACTTCCCATGTGGCTTTCTGTGGCCAATAAAAAATGGGGAAATTTAAAAAAAAACAAACTTCATTCCCTGAGGGTAAGTATTTCAGCATATTCATTTTTACTCTTCATCACAATAGCTGACAATTTCATAGAAAAGCTACCCTGTCATCCTTAAGATAGACAAATGAACACAGAGCACAGCTGACCCTAAAGGATATGTGATGCTAGTGAAAGATAAGCCTTTGTTGTCATAAACCAATAAAATATGGAGATTATTTCTTATTGCAGCACAACCTGACTGATACAGAAAAATACCAAAATACTGTTAAATAATTCAAGCCCTTCACTTACATCCTGGGTACAAATATTCAAAGCTGAAGATTGAGACAGAAATTATGGGAATGATTTTAGCAAGATTTCAGTGTTGTATGTCCTCTTCACCAAGAGAGGTAGGGACCTGGCCTTTACCTTCAACCTATTGAGCAGGTCTTCAAAAGCACCACTCATCTGATTTGTAGCTGATCCCCACAGAAAACTCTAACTAACATTCTTGAGAGGAGCCCACCTTGAGCTGAGGTAATGTCTGTTACTCTGATTCTCATTCATTGGAAGTCCAGTCAGCAAATACTGAGAGCCTTGGGCCCTGTGAAAGAAGGAAAATGTTAATTAAATGTATTTCTTCCTTCAATGGGCAGATTGCCCTTGAATAAGGAATCTGGATCTTACTGTTCACTGAAGGGTTGCTCAAGGTTTCTAAGGAGGTAAGTAACCTCACAGACCATTAGACCTGTGGCAGAGAGATTTGAGTTAGAAAGGCCATTCAATGAAGGTCAGGGCTGAAGTGATGATAACAGAAAGCAGGTGGCTAGGGGACTGTGTGCATGTCTGCATGTGTGTGTGTGTGTGTGTGTGTGTGTGTGTGTGTGTGTGTGTGTGTGTGTATCTGTGTGTATGTGTGTGTGTGTGTATGTGTGTGTGTACACATATGCTCACAAAAAGAGAGTTAAGCAAAATTTATAAAAGGATTTGAAATTGGCAAACGTGACTGCTGGTTGGACATAAAAGATGAACATAAAAAAGAATGCGGGGGATTCTTGCTTTTTAACATGGGGAGAATCCTGGTACCATGAATAGAAACAAAGAAATCAGAAGAGTGATTTGCAAAAGAAGTGCTGACCTTTTCCTTTCCTGTTTGAACTTGAGCTCACACTGAAGTCACTTCACGCACTCCAGGCTCTGGGTGCTTGCAGTTTACAGACTACACAGCCATCGCCGTGTCATTCTTGGGTGTTCTCTGCCCTGCGATGCAGAGCTGGGACTGTAAGCACCATCTGTTGTCATCGCCTCACAGTAGGCCCTACGCTGCTTGAGTTTTGCTGGAATAGTCTTTCCACAAAACTACAAGGCTGCCCTCAGAGGGAAAGCCAGTCCGCCCTAAATATTAAAATAATAATAATAATAGTTTCCCCCATGTGGAGCTCAAAGCTAAAGCAAAGAAAAAGTCCTCGATCTAATGGCCCTGACAATCTTGAGCATTTCTTCAACTCTGTACCAGAGGAAGCTACTACATATGAGACTGCCAATACACTAATACCTACAGAGGTAGGCATTAGTCAGAGCACGTGTAGCATTCCTGGCTTCAATGAGAGCCATAGTTGCAGCTGAAACAAGCTAGATCTCCCCTCCTTTGTGATATTTCTTGATGCTGTTTGTTTGTTTACAGGTTTAAAAAAAAAAAGGGTGTAGTGGTGCAAGGCTGTACTCCCAGAACTTGGGAGACTGAGGCAGGAGGATGATCTTGAATTCATCCTGGGCTACATAGAAAGCTCAAGGCCAGCCTCTGTGCATTGAAATCTGTCAAAAAAAATAGAATATAGATGAAGACAGAGAGAGAGAGAGAGAGAGAGAGAGAGAGAGAGAGAGAGAGAGAGAGAGAGAGAGAGAGAGAGAGAGAGAGAGAGAGAGAGAGAGAGAGAGCTAAAGGTTCTATTTCAAAAAATCCAATAAGTAAAGAATGGTGTAGGGTACAGATTCATAGCAACCATGCTTTTTCTCATAAGCAGCTAGGGATACCCATGGAAGTGTGTCTCAGCTATTGGATCTCTTTGGGAAACTACAATCATAGTGCAGAACCCTGAGACATCTGAGGTTTGTACTACTGGGTAGTCTGATACCAATAGCCCTAGGGCCAGACCCTACTACTGCACAACTGCTGACAGCCCTCATAGGCAAACAGCAAATCTCTGAAAGCTGATGCTATGGTTTGTGTCTAGATGTCCCCTAAAACCTTATGCAGTCCTAGGTGGGGCTTTTTCAGGGGCAACTGGATGTAGAATATTGATTGATTCATGAGGCAATGCTAGGATCAATGGCAGTAGGCTGAAGGGTATCAGTGCTCCCCACCCTGAGTAGCCTGGAGAAGAAATAATGACACAAACAGCTGCGGTCATCCCTTGCTTGCTTCACTAGCTTCTGCCCACTACAAACTATTTCTCTTCTGCAGTCCCTATCTTCTGTATTATGCTGCCCTGGAGCCAACACATTATGGACCAAAACCTCTACAAACTGAACTAAACAACTTTTGTCCTTTAACTTTGGGCATTGGGTATTTTGTCCCAGCAACAAGAAAAGTAAGACAGCTGGCTGTGAGCAAGAGTTAGCCTAGCGCAGAACCTGTGGATCCGTAAGAGCCCCCTCTGCACGCCCTATGCTGTCTCTCTCTCTCTCTTCTATTTTTTTTCCACAGATTTCAATGCACAGTTCTACAACCAACCAGACAGACTCGGAGTCCATTGGTGCTTTCTCCTGTTTAAATTCCTGCTGGGAGAGTTGTGACCAGAGCTAAGAGTGCCACCTACAGACACTAGTGCTAACTGTTTATTGGGGGGAAAAAAAAAAGAGCCACTCACACTTAATTGTGCTGTATAATAAGAGACCTTGAAGTATCAGTGGTAAAGAAGTGTGTATGTGTGTGTGTATGTGTGTCTGGGGAATTAAACAGGAAATAAAATTAATGATTTGGGTTCTTGGGCTTTCAGCGCCTAAGGAGGGCTGAGGGAGAGAAGACAAATTCCTCATGAGCAACACACACACACACACACACACACACACACACACACATACATACAGGGCACACACACAGGACTCTTTCCCTCGTTATTGCTGGCATTTTGGGTCTGGGCTTTGAATTGTGGGCACCTTGCAACACGTACAGAACTGTTGCTTCCGTGTTGTTTAGGGATACACTGAGACTTCTGATCAAGGAGAGTGACATAGCGACCGATCACCTCTTCTGCTTGTCACTAGTCAGCAAGGACAACCTGCACCACCCCACCCTCGAAACCTCCTTGTTCATCCAACAGCAGCTGCTAAGTTTCTCAAGACTTGAATGGTATGAAATACAGTCTTGTCTTAGAAGAGTACCTTAAGGCAGCACCTTACCGTGCAGTGTTTCTTCCAGATATTTTCTTTCCTTTTCTTGGTACATTTTAGGTGCACACAGAGATTGCAATCATAAGGGACTTGTACCTGCACATGGCATATTTTGCTTCTGCTTTTTTCTCCCTCCCCTTCCCTCCCTTCAGCTCCCTTTTTCCTCTTTTTTTTACAAAAACTTCAATTCCATTTTTCCTTCTGTTCTTTCTTTCTCTTGCTTCTTCTTTCCTCCTCGCCCACAGGTTTCTTCCCCTTCTCATGTGAGCATTTTCTTCCCAGTGCCTGATATCAGTCATACAAAGGAATAAATCTCTAGTGGAAGAATTTTGGGCTGGATTGAGAAATTATTTTGGAGCCTCAGCCTACTCTGAATGTTCAAAATATATCACATAAAATGTGGCCATGTATGTTTACTATCACAGCAAATGCTAAAATGAACATTGCCCTTTTAACTGAGAGAAACCTTAGCTCAGCCCTATTCAAAGTGATTGGACAGACCTAAGTAGGTGTAAAATAAGAAAAACATCTTCTAATTCGGCAAACTTTACAAATGTAAATGTTGAAGATACCTTTATTTATTTTTTTTTCCCAAAGGAACATTTTTGGTCTTATTTTTACTATTTTCTTTTTTGGTACCGAGAATCGAACTCTGGACCTCACGCTTGCTAGGCAGGCGCTGCACCACTGAGCTATATCCCCGGCCCTGAAGATACCTTTAAAGTAAATCCAAGGCCACATGCATGGTAAGTGTACAATGAATGTTAATTTATTGCCTTCTTCCAGTTCCATAGGGACAGTGAAAAGTAATTTCTGAGCTAGCTTGTTTAGATTTCACTGTACTCCAGGTAGCCCTAGCCACTGTACCACAGGTCATAGTTTTCCTTATTAACGGAAGGTCATTACATTAATTAAACACTTTTTCATGCTTGTCAGTGACATCTTAATTTAAACTCAGCTCTCCCCACTCCAAAAGCTTCCAATGAGAGGAAGCCATGGGCTTCTGATCACAGAGTCACCGTGCAGCAGGTAGCAGCTTCCTTTGTTGAAAATAAGCAGTAAGATAGCTCACAGAAGGAAAAACATCCACCAGACGCGCTGCAGTGTACCAAAGGGGTGAAGAACAGGGTGAGTTATAATCATGCTGCTGATTCTTTTCCCCTTTTATTTCTCCAGAGAGTGGAGTTCATTTTCCTGGCTCCCAATACAATGACACAATAGTAGATGCATGTATATTTTTAGTAGAGCTATATTATTGTTGACATGGTACATGTGCCACTTTTAATCATCCAAGTCAGGCCTGGGTGACGGATCTAATTCAATAGGGAGGCACTGGCTAGACAAAGAGGTCATTTCCTGAAATGTGCAGGAAAATAATCAAGCAGGGAGATTACCCAAGCTTCTTTCATTGTATAGAGTGCTTCTCTTCCTGAGTTAGGGATGGAGGGACCCCTTCAGTTTATTTCTCACAGAATGAATCTTTTGTTTTCTCCACACACACACCCCTTTCAAACCAAATACACTGACTTCTTCCCCTGCGGAAGTCAGATGATCTATCTTATGCAGATCTGAAAAGTGAGGAGGGAGAAGGCTGAGGAAATCTGTGTTCAGCCCTCTGAAGCTGACTCACAGATCAAGCAGGTAGAACTGAGGTGAGGATGAAAGGAGGGAGCCCCATCGTCACCCTCTCTGGATTCAGAGCTGAGGCTCGCTTTTCTGATCACACAGGCACGGCTGGAAACAGCGCAGAACCCTCGCTGCTCTCGGCAGGGATGTTTTCCTCCAGCCTTTCACAGGCAGTTGAGGGTGCAGTCCCCGCAGTTGATTGCAAAGAGAGGTTTGATCAAAGAATTGCTGTTTGGGGTGATGGTATAGACCGCAAGCCTGACACTGTGACAACCAACACAAGGCCCATGCAGTTCGTTGGCTCTCAGTAGCTCCTGGTACAGCTAATGGGAAACAGGAGAAAGGAGAAAAAATTCATGGTTTCTCTGTACATCTGGTTCACAAGAAGCTTGGGACTGCGAAAGCGCATGACCCGCCAGTATTCCAACACTCAGGTGTTGATAACTGAGCATGTATTTCCCCCATGGGTACAGTAGTGCTATGGTTAGTCTCAGAGCAGACCTCATCATGCAGCTGCTAAGAAACAGGGGCAGTAACAGGATTCTACTGCTCTGTAACTGGGCACCATGACCTAAACCTTCACACAGCCCTCCCAAATTTACATGTTCAAACCTCAGCACCAGTGCAATAGTGCCAGGAGGCAGGAACCCTTAGGAGGTAGAGGCCACCAGTGAGATCAGTGCCCTCAGGAAAAAAGTCTCAGCAGTGTGTTCACCTCTTCCACCACATAAGAACACATAGCAAATGCCATCTATAAGAAATAAGCCTTCACCACATACTTAATCTGCTGTTATCTCCACTTTGGACTTCCAAGCCTTAAAATTATATATATATATATATATATATATATATATATATATATATATATATATATATATATATATTTCTTTTCCTTTTTCTTTTTTTTTAAATTAATTTTATTTAGAAACAAATAGCAATGAGACAGTTTCAAAACTGATTAGCAGGGACAGTTTCAAAATTAACACATTGCATATTGTTGTCTTTGTAGTACTTATTCATAGTACAAGATACAGACATGATATCCTGTCCAAACACTATTAGTACAAATCTTTCTTCTCATTGAATTAAGAGAAAGTAGCTGTATATCTATCCTAACTATTTTGTATATACAGATACAAAAATGGTCTTTTCATTTATATCCCTTTTTTTGTTTGGTTTTGTCAGAGATTCCATTGCCATTTAAATAGTGTAGGTTCATTAATTCAGCAAAATAATCCAATATAGTCTAGGTCCATAATAGTAGTGGGTTATCCATAGGGCTGACAATGTCATACATTGTTGACTTGAGTCTTTTACAACACATCTTATTAATATTGCTTTACTTTATATACTTTTCTGCTGGATGGTTAAGAGCAAGAGTAAGCAAGACCTATATACCAAAAAATGTAATTTTTGCATTTGACAAGGTCATTCAAATCCCCTCAGAATTTAGACTGATACCCTGTATCATAGTTTGTAGATCCTTTGACATATACATTTCTGTTGTTTATAAGTTACTCCTTTGCAGGTTTTGGTCATGGCAGCGAGTGGCAGAAAACACAAAGGTGTTAATGCACCTATAATGTACAAGTCGTGGTACACCAGGGATGCCAGCCACAGGCTACTGAGAGTGTGTCTTCCCAGAGTAAGTTGTACTTTGTCATTATAAACATAACTGTGATATGAGCATGGGAAGCAGAAGGCTCAAGTCACACGAACTTGTTCAACCCAGGTGTGCATAGAAACTGCAGTTCGCAGTTAACTCAGTGATTACTTTTTATAAATTTGCATTATTTCAGTTGCAATTTTCCAACCAGCATGATTACATGTACTTTGGGGGAAAAATACTGTTCTGAAGTAATCAAAGATCCTTTAAGAAGTCTTTCATGGGAAGATGCAGGCTATATCCAAAAAAAAACAGATGATGTGTTGCCTCTCCTCTGAGATTCAGGTCCTTCTGTGGGCATGCTGAGGGCTACTGCCGTGAAAGATCAGACTCCACCCAAGGCTCAGAAAACCAGCTTCACCCCAATGCTGTGCTGTGCTGAAATATTAGCTATGTGCATTACTCGCTCAGCCAATAAATTTTATTTAGCACTGTGTGCTACTCACTGTGAGTTAGGAATGGTTCTTATCAGTAATATGAGGATAACTGTACAGGTGTGAAACCCAGTGGCACAGCACATGCCCAGCCTGACCCAGACCCTGGGTTTTTCTAGCCCTGGAAAAAATAAATAAAAATAAGGAGGGATCTGTAATAATATTAGCATACACTATCATTAAGGATAAACATGGATCTTCTCTATTTCAGACACAACTGTTACTGGTCAAACTTTAGGAGCAAAAAAAAAAAGAATATATGGGTTCAAAGGACCTTTCTGATCCTCCAGCACACTATTAAGAATCCACTCTTCTTTCAATATATTACAGACTAAATCTAAGGTTGTAGCTAACATTCCTTTATCAAGTGTTTGCAAGTCACTGCAGGAGCCGTTCTGATGGAAAGAGAAGAAGCTAAAATAGAAACTTTTGTCTTTTATTGACATGTACCACTCTCTTCTGGAGCTAAGACATCCTGAATCCTGCAGGGAGTTCTCCACAGGCTGCCCAGAAGGAACCAGCTCCAACACAATGCAAAGTAGCTCCTTCCCAAAGGAGCTCGTACTGTATAGATGTGAGTAAAAAGTGAGAATGAGAGGTAAAGGTAATGCAACATTCATACCAAAGAGCACAATTGTTTTCATCTCAAAGAAAGCTTTATCAGAAGCTGAAAGTAAGAGCACACCGGCAAGGGCTAGTGTGCAATGGGATCCCATCAACTACCTAAGCCTATCACTTTTTTTTTTTTTCTGTATTTTAGGGTCTACAAGGTGTTCAGGATCTCACTAGTAGATTGAACTCATAGTGATGCACCTGTTTACAGTCTTCTAAGAGCTGAGATTATAGGCGCATACCACCACACCCAGTCTCAGCTCTCCCCGGGGGCAGGGCTGGCATGGCAGGACTGGGAATCGAATCCCCAACCCCTGTGCCTGCTTGCAGGTGCTTTAATACCCTGAACTATTTGTCTGGCCCTAAGCACACCATTTGAAAGGCATGAGTACAGAGAATCTTCCAGCCAAAGAAAGTCACATATCAAAGAGTTGCTCTGTGTGTGTGTGTGTTGGGGAGAGCTATTAATCATTAGAAGCACTGTAGGCTAAAAACCAACTAGAAAGAAAACAAATCTCTTGTTTTTCTTTCTCTTTCTGGTTGTTGTCTCATCCGGATATGGGTACCTGCAGCTATGGGTACGAAGTTAGAATAGCACAGCAGGGAACATGGGGAAAAGCTGATCCCTGATGACTGGACACTTCCCTTGCCTGCCCTGGAGGCCCAGCCTTTCTACTTCACTCTATGTGAGAACATAAACATCCTTGCCGCTCTGGCCTGTTGCCTTCTGTAATTTGTGCTGAGGGAGTTTTAATCCACACAAGGAGGTGCCATGTCTTTGCTCTGTTCTGGCTGGGAAATAGGTTCAGATAGACCCTAGCAGATGGCTCATTGTCATCAGGTTTTGAATGAGGAAAAGTGTAGTAAAGCTTTCCCATAAAACTTCTCACTGAGGCCCAAATCTGGTTCTAAGCAGAATTTCCTACACGCATCTGCACAGGGTCTTGAATGCAGTTAGTCTACTGGGATGAGACCCTGCTGACTGTCACATTTCATCCAGCTGGTGCTAAGAGTAATAAGAACTTAGAGGAGGAGTGAGAGGAGGACTGGGTGTATGAGCTGCACTCTTCCCCCAAATGGTAAGCTCAACAATGGGATGCAAAACACTGCCCCATAGGAGCAGTGCCTGCTCTCTGCATTTTATACACAAACACCAGGAGTATCTGGCACAGATCAGCTCTTGCTATTTCCAAAATACTTGGGAGAATTCCTCCCTCACCACTTTATCCTTAAGGACACAATTGTGAGGTGGGGGAGCAAATGCTATTGCCCAAAGGCCCCAAGCACTCACACTGGTAAGTGGGGCTTTGGGATGGCCACTGGGTCATAGGGATGATACAACTGGCTACTGAGATGGGACCTGGCTGAAAGAGGCAGAGCCACTGGGATGGAGCCCAGGGCATCTGTCTTCTCACTGGTTCCATCCTCCTCTGTCTGCTTCTGGCCACCAGACATGTGCCATGTCCACTGAGCCTGCAAGGATAGAAACTTCTGAAACCATGAGCCAAAATAAATGTCTCACCATTAATCTTTGGGTGTCAGGAATTATGTCTCATGATGAAAAAGGGACTGGATGAGCTGGTGAGATAGCTCAGCCAACTAAGTACCTGTTTTGGCAAGCACAAGGACCAGGGTTCGATCCCTGGTCCAGAAGGTTGCACTGGATCTGCCCCTGGGGCAAGCAGAGCCCGTGACTGAGTCCTAGCATGGTAGGTCACACCTGTAATCCTAGCACTGGAGAGGCTGAAAACAAAAGGATCACTATGAGTCTGAGCTGCAAGACCTTGTACCAAGTACATAAAATGGAAACCAAGAAAAGAGAGGGAGGTAAGGAGAGGGGAGGGAAGGGGAGGGGAAGAGAGGGGAGGGGAGAAGAAGAGAGGGGAGGAGAGGGGAGGAGAAGGGAGGAGAGAAAAGAAAGCCTTGACTGGACCAGCAAGGATGTCTACTTCCATCTAGTAGGTAGGCACATAAGATCTAGAAAAGTTCTTTGTGCAGCCATCCAATCTGAGGATCTGTATAACACCATACTGTGTGTATATTTATGTTTATTCCTTCTTTCAGCCAGTTGGAAGGGCCCCAGGGCTGGGCCTGCAAGATAAGTAATTGAGGCTGGCAAGGAAACCAGGAGGCATGGTTCACCCCACACAGACACACTCATCCCCTGAAGGTGACCTCAAGGAATTCTTGGTGGAGCCCCAGGTACAGCAAGCACCAAAGGCAAAGCACAAAAGGGCTGCAACAGAAACTTTCTACCAAAGACTCCCTGAGAGCCAGACTAAGGAGCTTGGGCTTCCTTTTATAAATCCATGCCTTCAAACTTCTTCTTACAAACCTCCTAAAAAAAGTAGAAAACTAGGAGCCTTTGGTCTATGACTTATTTTTAATTGCATGGAAAAATAAGTTAGATTGATAGATACATGGACGATTAGGTGGATATATGACAAGGCAAACATATTAAAAGGATTATAGAGTCTAAGACCCACCCATGTGGACGGGTTTATAATTCTTTAAATTTCTTTGCATATTGACATTTTTTATCCTAAAAATAGTACAAAAGAAAACATTACATGCTCTCACACATATACAAGGTTTTTCATCACAGGTTTATGTTTTGACAGAAAGTCATAGAAACTGTCAAAATTTTTATAAAATACTGTAGGAACTGACTGTTTATGTAGCATATTGTTTATGAAAAATTATATTCTATGATATGATAAACAGATTTTAATTATCTTGCTCAAATGTCAACCTTAAAATGAGAGGAATAATGCAGAATATTTGTCTCTAGTTATTATACACTAATGTTGAACATATACTTTCCCATAATGTTAGTTACATCCAAAACATACAGTCAGTAACCTTTCAGTGTTGCGTGTTTTCTGAATTCAGACCATTTCAACACCAAGCCAAAAAGAAGCTCCAGCCTTAACCATTTATAAAGTGAAAATCACAGGAAGCCTCACAGGATTGAGGTATAGGGATTAGCCAACAAAGAAAATGTCTCTAGAAACTGGTACTTTTAATCCTTCCCTGCTTTTGGTCTTTTGGTATTCAGAGATTTTTATCCTAGGGCAATGCACAAAACAAGCTAGAGATTAAATGAAAGTTTACCTTTCAGAGCCAGCAGGTAGGAACCTAGAGATGGGTTGGAACCCTAGCAATACACACACACACACACCCCAGGAGGTGGAGGATGGGGAGGGGAGAGAGAAAGAGGCAAAAAGGACAAAGAGGTAGAAGGAAGAAGAGAGACAACCTTACCTTTAACATCTTTCAGTTCTGTTGATATGACTGCTCACTCTTTAGACTGTCCCTCGGTGCTGTGTCTCAAGGAGTTTCATCACAAGGGACCACGCACCCATGAGCCCACTGACTTATATGGGTGCCCACTGACCACACTAAGCCATAGTCAGGGCAATTAAAACAATGTTAGTTGAGGATTAAGGGATACCAGGTCTGGGCTCAGGCCACCTCTGCCTCTCTTTTTGACTTGGACAAGTCAGCTAACCTCTCTGACCTTCACTTTTCTTATCTGGAAAGAAGATGCAGTGAGATGATCTGCAAGTGTCTTATCTCCTTAACCTTACAGAGCTCCAAAATCAATTGACTCTGGACAGACCAACTCTCCAGGAGTAGTTAGAGAGTTAAGGAGTTGAGTAGGAATTTGACAGATCCTGAAGATGAATTAGTTGCGGAGGTGGGAGTGGGGGGTTGGTGGATAGGTGTAAATTGCTCCAGGCTTGGGGGCTTTCTGTCAGCACCTGGAGGAAGAAGGTGCTAATGATACTATGGGGACAAAACTGCAGATGATTATGAAGCAGCAGGCAATGGAAAACTCAAATTTACACTAATGAAATCTGAACTGGTTCCAATATGAGCCCAAATGAAAGTCCTTTGGGGCATGTGACAGCACTCTGAGAGGTTGAACATGATGGTTTATAATAAAATATGAAGTCAAACTAATGTATGCATTCTCAGTTGTCATAAATAAGACTCCACTATATTAACAAGTGCTTCTTGCTAGTTAAGGAAAGGTGCAATGTTTTCCAATGCTCTGTAAACAGATGAGCCTGTCTTCCTCTACAGGTGAAAGATGACGAGTCCATCTTTCTACTCTTTGCCTGGACCTATGCTAGAGAAGGTTAGTGGACACAGAGCAACAAAGCCTAAGTTGCAAGCAGCAGGGAAACAAAGGCATGGAGCCAGTTGACAGCAGGCCAATTCTGATTAGAACTGGTCTCTCTAAGTAAAGAATCTGTATGTTTAGAGTAAACACACCAGAAAAATCTATCACCTGGCATCACTGTAGGTTAGAGTGCAAGATCTGTGATCTCACTTTCGGCAAGTTCTGCGAGCTCCAACATAACTAATTCCATTTCCAAGTAAGCAGTGCATGTGAATGGACTCAGAGGTATTATATTTCCCTTAGTGGCTTTCGCAGTTATTATTTCCATTTGTTCCACCTGGCACAAATGTCCAACATGGCCAATGTTCCTCACATCCCACATTAAAGTTTCCATCTAGAACATTCCTGCCTTCCTACTTTATCTTTCAGATGCCATTTCCATTGTAAGCAGCCAGTTATTGGTTCATTTCTATTATGCTATTATTTGCACGTCCATTATAGACCTTGGCTAGTAATTTCAACCATCATTTCCCTAATTGTTTCTATTTTTAAAAAGATTTTATAATTGTTTGCATGCTTTTAGCCTAGGAGCTTCTCCTGGCCTACTTTTAATCCCCAGTAATCCACAGGTCAGCACAAGGCATATTCAGGCAGTCTAATGTCTGATAATGGGTTTCCTGGTTGAAGAATATCCCATACACACAGCTTCAGCATCTTGTTTCCCATGATGCTAAAGTGGCAGCCCTGCCCCGCCCATCCTTCACACAAATCCGAGTCTGAACACAGCAGTACCAGAAACACGGTTAAGTTTCCACAGCATCAGCCCATCACATCTCGCACCTCGGCAGCCAGGCATTTGCTCTACAGCACCTCCTGACTCACACCAGAATTCACCAGAGAAAGACTCATCAGATTCCTCCCTGCCAGAGCCATGGATCACTTTGGTGAATAAAACACAGTCCCGTTGTGCAAGGAAGAGACACGGTGGTGACAGCCTGCAGTGCTGCTCAAAAAGTCCCTTGTGAAATCAAAGCACCTGAGGGAAAGAAAGGATCACAGCTTAAATACTAGGAAAATGGGGATAGAAGCAATCATAACTCACACATTAGGAATGTAAGCGTGGACACTGGAAAACCCACAGCCAGAACATGTGTCATGGTCAGTCAGCTCAAAGGAAATCTGCCTTAAAATAACTAGAGTATGATAAAATCAGGGAGAGAGAAGCGAATTCCCCAGAGCTGTCTATCAGCCCCTTGGTTTCTCTGAAAAAAAAATCTGTGCTTTTCATTGATTAAACATATACACAATATTTAGTCAAGCCTCCAAAGCATGTGTGGGAAAAGAATGCAGGCTGTCAATTCAACGGATAGTCTCCTTTATGTGATGCAGAGCAAGTCAGCTGGGCGACTTGCACACTCACTGAACAGTAGTACGCATTCACAATGCCAGTCTCAACAACATGAAGTTACCGTGTGCCAAGCACTGTTGCAAACAATCTGTAAATATTTACTCTCACACCAATCCTGTCATTATTCCTACTTTACAAATGAGGAACCAAGGCACAAATTAATATTTTCTCCTAAAGCCACTATTTCCTGAGACTTAAGATGGAGGTGAATTTTAAACCCAGCATATCTACCTCCCCAGTCCACGGTTTCATTCACTTTGCCCCACAATACTGGCACTTTGCCTTGAATAGAGTTTTTAGCCAGGTAACACAGAGATGGTATCAGCACCAAATATAGGTGTTTTTTTTGTATGTATTTTTTTTCATTTATTTTTATTTTATTGAAATACAAATGTCAATCAGACAGTTTCAAAACACCATAACCATACAGAGTCGATGAGATAATACATTGCAAACTGTTTTCATAACGTTTTGGTATTGTACAAGGTGATACATGATATTATATTTACAGGTTTTTATACAGCTGAATTATATCAAAGATTGAATAATTACTTACCTAGTGGATGACCATAGCACTAAAAGCCGACATAATATCCTTTCCAACCACCATTAGTGCAGATCTTGCCTCTCATAGAATTATGTAGAAGCACAGCGTTATCTATCCCAACTGTACTGTCTATACACACACATGATGATTTTTTCTTTCTACAACCCTTCCTTTGTCTACACCTGTCAAAAGTGGGCACTCTGT
>PVKA01014144.1:27871-53379 GCA_004027165.1 Ctenomys sociabilis | reverse complement strand
TTTGACTTCTTATACTAGGGAGAGTATATGATATTTGCACATGTGTGTCTTGTTTATTTCACTTATGACTATATGTTCAAGTGGCATCCACTTCAATATAAATGCTTCAAGTTTATCATTCTTTATAGTTGAGTAATACTCCATTATATAGGAATACCACATCTTTTCAACCATTCCTCATGTCAATTCACAAATTAAGAGGGATATGGCAAAATTTATAATTCTTACCCATACATTAAAAAATATATGGCACAGTTTAACAAATTGAGAAAGATTGATATTTAAACCAAAATTATTCTGAAGTGCATATCAATATACTACAGTTAAATATAAATGTCTCCACCTGGAAAAAAAAAAAAACAGCATCAAACCTTTTTGCAGTCGACAGACTTATCCCTGTGGACAGCAGCAGAAATTTTGAGTCCTAAACATAAAAAAGAGTTGCAAATAGAAATACAGCTAGAAGTACAGTTCCACTTGAGAACTTACAGGATAAATTATTTTAGAAATTAAAGTACTTCTGTGCTTTCTATTGCAGCTCATGAAGGAGCATATATAAATAATAATACCTAATAAGTTGCAATGTTCATGCTGCAAAGGAGAATTCTCTTTTGACCAAAGTATTTCAGACATATGTCACAACAGGAACAACTTCAAGACATTATGTCTGAGAAAAATTCTAAATAGGTAAATGTAATTGTTTCATTGGTGGCCATAAAGAAGAATATTGTCTCTGTAGCAGTATGAAAAGCAGCCCAGTAGTGTTTCACCCCATTGACTCTACCTGTTCTTTTATAATTTGCAAGTGAGTGGTGGGTAGCTAACTGGTAGTCGACTCCTTACACCCAGCTGAATCAAACTAGCATGGTACTGGGTGCAGGAGGCCCACCTGAGGGTTGTTGCCAGCAGCATAAATGCAGAACACAAAATGCTGCTGGAACGCTGTTAGGAATACTGTTTGGAAAAGCTGTTGGAGCTGTTAGAAGTTGTTCGTTCTCTTTGGCTGTTCTGCTGGAGGAACTTGTCATGCTGGCTTTCTGTCTTGCCTCATCGCTGGGACAAATACTGACACCCAAAGTGAAGGAAGGAAAGGTTTATTTAGCTCACACTTACTGAAGGTTTCAGTCCATACCCAGCTGGCTCCAAGGCAGAGTAGCATGGGGGAGAGGGCAGCAGGAGAGGTGGCAGAAGGCAGCAAAACAGCAAGAGCAAAAGGGAGGAGCAACAGCAACAATGGCTACAGAGAGCAAGTCTATTGCATCCAGGCACTCAGGCCGGGAACAGTACTCACATCCATAATCCCAGCTGATCATGAGTTAATGGAAATTTCTAGAAGTCTGCCCCATGACTGCATGAGGCTTTAGGGGAATGACAAGGCACAAACCGTAACACTTTCCCATTAAACTTTGGAGGAGCTCTGGTCCTCATCTTGAGCATCACTTCCTGGCTCTGGATGGGGAGATGGCGCACTGCTCAGTCTCATGGAGAAGCTTGTCGTGTTGGCTCTCCTGATTGGACCTCAGCTTTCCTCATCATTGGAGAATCTCAGGACCTCGCTGTCGCTGAGGAGGGCTGTGCTACCTTTGGGACAGCGCTAGTGCCTACCTTGAGCATTGCTTCTTAGCTCCAGTTCAGACTCCTCAGCTGGCTAACACAGATCCTTCAGCCCACTGGCATAGACTTTTTAGTTTTACCACTGACCTTTGGGCCTTTCCAGCACAGATCCGTGAAGCGGGCCTGCATGAGATTTTGCTGTGGGCTCTAGGCCTGAAGTTGCACTTACGGGAGGCATTGTTACAAGCAACAAATTTTTAGCTGGACTTGTGCAGGATATTAGGGTCCAGGCCCTCAGCTGGAGTCTTTCACATCTACTTTGTGCATAGATCCCCTGCATTTGTTGTATACGATTCTTGAGTGAATCCTTATAAACCAGTATAAAATGTGTTCTAAATTGTGTTGTTTCCCTTGCAAAGCCCCCAAACCATGACAAAGTCTTAATGGTTTATACCTAGGTGTCCCTACAAAGCCAAATGTGTTCATTTAGTGTCACAGGATTGAATCTTGAGGGCATCATGTTCACTGGTAGTTTAGTCCTCTGATGAGCTTATAGCTAAATGCAATGTTGGAAGAGCAAAATCTGCTCTGAGGAGCTGGGGCACTATGAAGCACGGCCAGAAGGATCAGTCTGCTCCCCCATCCCAGGGATGTCTCTCTCTCTCTGTCTCTCTGTCTCTCTCTCTGTCTCTCTGTCTCTCTCTCTGTCTCTTTCTCTGTCTCTGTCTCTCTCTCTCTCTTTCTCTCTCTCTCTCCCCCTCTCTGTCTCTCTGTCTCTCTCTCCCCTTCCTGTTTGCCCCGTCCCGCCCCACCCCGCCGCATCCTGCCTCTCCTGGCCCCAAGCAACGTTCCTCTGAAATACCCTTCTCCCATGAGATCTGCTCTGGAGCCAGCTGTCTCCAAACTGAAACGTCTACAAACTGTGAGCCAAAGTAAACCCTTCCTCCTCTAAACCTCAAGCGTCTAGTTTACTTTCTCATGGCAAAATACCCCTGAATTGAAAATACTAAAGATGAAGTGGGTTGCAAACCGACTAGCTCAGAATCTTCTGATTGGTCCTATACCTTGTATCATGGATATTTTTATCCTATATGCATGGATTGGGGGTCTAGTAATCAGCTTACTGTACTACAAGGAGAGTAGTAATTTTGATAAGGCCTGTTGTGGAAGTACATATACAGTTCACACACACACACACACACACACACACACACACACACGATTGAAAATATTTGTTTGTTCATGAAATAAAATTGCCATCCATTATCAGTGAGAACTGAACCAAAAACTCGGCTTTCCTTGGCTGATTTTTTAACTATCAAAACTGTTTAAATATCCTCAGTGTAATTTTTCACTGGTTACACAAATCTATCATTGGAATAACTCACTCTTAGAGAAATGATGGTTTTTGGAAAATGAAAATAGACCAGGATATTTGGCTCATTTCCGTATGCTAGGATGGCTTCTCTAAACATAAAAAGATGGCCTAAATACACTTCCCAAATTCAGTATTTAAAGAAAAATTTCCTTAAAAAAAAGACTCATGAAGGATTATGAATAAATTGCTGCCATATAGTTCTGAATCTATGCTGACGCTGAAGAACAGAATCTGCCAGACTCTACATCTATTTCTAGTACCGGGATTTTACTCTTCACAGTGAGCTATAGCCTCATCTCAATTTTATTTTTTATTTTGAGATGGAATCATTCTAATTTTCTGCTTCCTCCAGATGTGCTAATCCACCTGCCTCAACCTCCCAGAATCTTAGGAACACAGGGTTGCACAGCACACCTGGCTGACAAATTGTGTCAATTTTTTTTTTTTCAGAACTAGCCATTGAACTCAGACCCTTGTGCTTGCCAGGGAAGTGCTTATTCTACTGAGCTCTCTCCCTGGCCCTAATTGTATCAATTTGTACTTGATAATTCTATTTATTTGAAAAGTCTTCCATTTGGCAACTTCTGTCATCTGTTGTAAACTGACAACTGTTTATTCCATAAACACCCAACATTAGAGCTAAAAATGTGAATTAAGCACTTTTTGGATGCAAACCAAAGAAGTAATGAATTATGAAGCTCCATTACAATAACTAATTTATCTATTATTTAATGTATTTGTTTCAAGTTTAACAAAAAGTAAAAATATTTAATATTACATTTTTCAAATATTATACAAAAGATTTGAATATGATTCTGGTGATTGATTTTTCCCCATCCATCCAATATTTTTCACTTACATTATTTGGCTGACCCAACTCTAAAGAAAGGAGATGTGACCAATTTGAAACATGTTCCTATAAGGCAAAAATATGCAATCAACTAACTTAACTGCTTCAAAAAGACCACACAATTTATATTTAATTTATTATTATTTTAATGTGTCATTTTATGTGAACACTTTTGAAGTTATAATATTAGCATATCTTTCTTAAAAGTATAAGAAGTTTGAGAAATGTGAACAGTAATGTTTTTTATTTAAAATTCAGTGAAAAATTAATATTGTGAAGCTTAAACTTACCTGTTGATAATGATTATTAAAAAATGTGATGGGACACATTAATTAGTATGTAGCCAGAGCTGAGGAGATGCCTTGATGGGCTAAGCATCTGCCAGGCAAGTGTAAGGACCCAGGCTTGATCCCCAGGGCTGCATGCCATGCCAGCCCCATATGCAGGCACGCTGAGCAGGCCACTGTGACCGGGCATGGTGATGCATGCCTGTAATCCAAGCTCTGGAGAAGCTGAAAACAGGAAAATCGCTATGAGTCTGAGCTGCTAAGTGAGACTCTGTACAAAATAAAAAGATCAAATAAAAATATTATTAATATCAATAATAATAATACATGTGTAACTGAATGCAGTGCAATCAGAACCGAATAGTAAATATAAATGCATCAGAAATGCTACACGTATCTGAAAAAAAAAAAGTTGTAAGTACAATTATGCAAAAATTCTCTGCATGTTTTCAAGTAAATCTTTTCTTTCTGTTGTCAGAAAAGGCTAGACAGCCGGGCGTGGTGGTGCATGCCTGTAATCCCAGCACTCGGGAGTCTGAGGCAGGAGGATTGTTGTGAGTTCGAGACCAGCCTGAGCTACAAAGTGAGCTTAAGGCCAGCCTGAACTGCACAGTGAGACCCTGTCCCAAAAAGACAAAAAAAAAAAAAAAAAAAGAAAAAGAAAAGAAAAGGCTAGACATCCTTCTAAAGGTGCTATTTTCTTCTTGTTAAAATATAGCTTTCCTCTTTGGCCATAATTGGCTTCAAATATTATACATTTTGTTTCTCTTATAATGACCACTAATGTTAGGATCTCTGTTTAAAATTGTAACAACATCCTTTTCTGGGCCAGGCAACTGTCATCTTTTCTTTCTTAAATAAATAATATCTACATTATCAAGGTTATGATGAATTGTATTGTAAAGGGTACCATGTCTGCTAAAGATAAACTAAATTAAATGGACAAACAGATTAGATGTAAAAAAGGATATTAAGAGATTATGGAATTACTTCCCTCAAGATCTTTCAAAGTAGTCCAGATAATCATCTGCCTACAATAGTTTAGGCAAAGTTTGCCTGAGGCCAGCAAGATGAGACAGATAGATAACCTCCAGAGGTTTTCAATAACCATAGTTTCTCTAAGACTTCACTTTCTTGCCCTCTAACGATATTGGCATCTTCTCAGCTTTCTGAAGAAGTTTACAAGCAACATAGATTTTTTTCCTTAATGTTAACACACTATCACTTCAATTTTTGTTACATTTTTCAATGAGAAAGAAAAGTAGACAAAGGAGAAGTATTACCAAAGTTTAGGCTTTTTGTAAAAACTACACTCAATCCAGGTGAACATTATTAAAACTCAGTACTGCCAAGTAAAACAAATTTAAAACCCACCATACCCCTCCTTACTACAGCTTTGCTGCCAAAGAATCAAATGATTTAGGGTGTCAAGGAGAATTCTAAAATTTTCACCATATAAATTTTAAAGCATTCTGTATATTTAATAAACTGGAATGTATAGTTTATTGTTAAAGGGGAGCTTAAAATATCTACCCCATCAAAATCAGAAGCAAGAGAAAAATAAAATAAAATAAAGTATATTGGGTAGTCAGAAATATCCATAAAATTCAGTCAGAGAGCTCTTACAGGTGGGTACTAGCAGGTAAAAGAAACTAGCAAGTGCATGGTGCCCCCTGGAGGAGGGTAGCGTCCCTGGCAGAAAGATTTATGTCTGCCTTTATTTGATCATAGACCTTTCTTTCCCTACTGTTTCTTGTGTTGATTTATTTGTTATATAAAATCATATAAAATTGGTTTTAACAAGTGATGATTATTTCATGTTAGAATTTAATTATTAATCCAATGTATGATAAAATTAAGAAGAATTTTCCTTTTAAATACTTTTAAAGAATATTTGGCTAATGCATATTTCATTGAGTCATTCATTCACAAAAAGTACAATTCCAAATTAGCTGTGGCGCTGATAATACTTTTCACTGGGTTATATCTCTAAAATTATGACATTTTACAAGTATTCTGGTAGTTATCCTACCTTCACAGACGAAAAAAGGAGCTTCTTTCTCTGTAACACGTGTAAGAATGACTTACGTGATGAATTTTTGCACAGAACGCTGAAAGTATGTGTCAGCTTTCCCACACAGCCTGGAATGGTTTGCTAGCTATTTCCAATGTAAATATTACTGTTGCTTAGGACTGATGATGGGTGGTATCTCCAGTCCAGTTTTTCTATCTATTTTCACTGAAGAACTGAACTCAGAGGTTGAAAGAGAACCCACGTCAACGGCTGAGTAGGCGATTCAAGGAAGACCGTGGAAGGTTTTGGGAGCATTTAGAGCGTTTCTCCCAGGAGGCAGGCTGCCAAGTGTAGGTGGCTTGGGTACTCGGTGTAGATGGTATTATTCAGTGATGGGTCGTACGAATGATGGTATTCCGGAAGGTGGAATTGTTGACTGAGTTTCGATTACTTGAACAAATGCTTTTTACATTTTCAAACCAAAGCTAACCTGTGAATTTGTGACAGACACCTCTTTAAAAAAAAAGGGTGGTGAGGGTGAAATGTGTAGAATCATTACCTGAGAAAAGGTGACACTGTTTACTAAAACACATCAAAAAAGTGAAAATACTTGCATTTCACAAAATACATATGAATGGCTTGCAACACGATCTTCTTTCTGCTCTTTTATAACAGCAGGTTAGTTGAAATACAAAATGAATGCATTGATTCCACTAAATCATTTGTAAGGCTCATAAGAAGTTAAACAGAATGTTTAGTTAACAGTTTATAACATAACCTTCCCCTACCCAGAGTGTATGAACAAAGAAAATGTCTGTAAATAGATATCTTTTCATTGAAATGTTTAGACCCTGATTTTTAACTTTTCTGTTTTAAGAAGACAAATGTCATTATAATGGGCATGACTTTATTTAATTTTAATAAAGACAAGAAAAAGAAACACAGCAGTTTACAAACAACTGCAGAAAAGACTGTGAAACTGGAAGAAATATAGATGGTATCGCTTACTCAATCTAGGGAAAGACCAGCTACCCTGGTTTGAATTTTCCTTCCTCAGATACTAGATGTAGTTGCATGACTCAGGAGTGGTTACTTTCTGTCATGCACACATTATGTTCCGTACACAATTCAATGAATTCACAGTATTTTTGGACACTACTTAGAATAAAAGCCTCCATCATGCCATATAAATTACTAATCCTGTTTAATATAAATTAAATGAATAAAATTCATTGTCTTGAGAACTTAGCGCAAAACATTTGCAAATCATAAGTAAAGCAAACATAGTGTTGATCTTATTTCTTGAAGGTTTATTTTTGTTCCCCTTCTGCTTTTGGGAAGATCTAAAGCTTGAGTCAAATGAAACATTTAAGACTTGGAATACAAGTCAGTTTATTAGCCATTGTATTTTTTGTTGTTAAAATGAAACTGTAGTCCCTAAAAATTGTGTGTGTGTCCAAGAAGCTTACAGCTTCCTGTGCTGATTTCCAAACAGTCGGCATTTCAAAACAACTTTTAGCAAAAGACATCAGCAAAGACATAGAAAAAATATTAAAATCACTGTGGGAGTGACAGGAAAAAATGGAGAGAGACAGATTCCTCCAGTCTGATCCTTTATGATTCTTTTCTAGTTATTGAGTATATAAATTTCAATCCCTTCATACAACCGAAGGAGGAAAGATGATTACCCTATCACTCAAAGCTTCACAACTTTAACTTCAGCTCTGATATAAATTCACTCTGTATAAAATGACTTTTAATATTTTGCTCCTTAACATAAGTATTAAATTTGGTATGATTAAAAATTTATTTACACTCTCCTTCTTAACTTAGTTTTCTGTTTGCTATTCTTGCCATTCCGAACCCATCTTGGCAAAAATATCTTCCTGTGCACAAGCAAGAAAGGTTTGAAAACAACAAGCAGTACTGACCTTGCAATTAATTAGACTTTCAAAGACATCTCTAGAAAAATTAAAATTGTGGAGAGAAATTACTGTGACCACTTTAGCTCCTCAACTCACCTGCTTGCTTCTCAAATATGCATCAAGATGCTTCATAGAAAACAGAGTCAGGAAGTTATAAAGAGGCATTATTGAAATTACTTGTTTTTACAGTTTACTTAATAGAATTGCTAGCTATCTGGCAGCTATGGTACCAAAGTGAAGAATTCCTACTACATCAGAATATTACCAAAAAAAAAATCTTTTAATTCATTATTATAAAGAAACCGTGAAAATTATTTTTATTAATTTTATTGAGAAAATTATCCGTTTGCAGTTTTGAAACTGATTAATAGGAGAGTTTCAATAATTAATACATTGCATACTGTTGTCTTCCTAGTGATTATCCATAGTACAAGAAGCAGACATGATATCCCATTCAAACACTATTAGTACAAATCTTTCTTTTCACTGAATTAAGAGAAAGTAGCTGTATATCTATCCTAACTATTTTGTATGTAGAGATACTGAAAATTATTTTTTTAAGAACAGAAAAAAGACAGGAGTCCATGAAGCTGGTTTTTCAATGAAAAAGACAGGCACCAATTGGTAGAGAGTAACTTCAGACTTGACTTTATTTATTCCCCCAGTGCTTTAAAGTCTTCATTGGTGACGAGTTCTTAGGTGTATTTGCTGGACAGCCTTGTCTACAAGCAAAACAGCATCTTCAGCACTTCCTGTATCTCCTTCTAGAGTAATTGTTCAGTAGTGGATTGAAGAAAAAAGGATACTTTCTATTGATCGAATTTCCAATGCTATTCAGTACTGCTTCAGAATATGATGTAGTGGAGAAAGTCCTATCAAGGCTAGACAATTTGAAATGGCACCTCTTAAATATAGTTAATATTGCTCAGTTCCTGAAGAGTCTTTTTTGCCTCTGATACATGTGCATGGCTCTCATCCTTGCTAATGGAAATTAGCAAGAAAATTGACTCTTAATCATTTATCTTACATTATAGTGAGGCATGATTTGCTCACTTGATTAGGGCTGGAACTGAACAAGATATTATAAAGATTTGATACTCTTCAAACATGTTCATTGAAATAATTCAACTGGAAAATTAGAATTTTTTTCTTGTGTATTTTGTGCTTGTGAAGTATATGAGCAGAATGCCATAAAAACATTGAAGCTATTGGAAATATACTTCCTTATAAAAGTAAAGACACATTTATAGTTCATTCAGCATTCATTTAGCATTTCCTTTAGAGACAGTGGCTTATTCTGCTCTTGAAAAATCAATATTTCTTCAGAAAGCACTGTATAAAGTGTTTTCACTTGTTCTTATAGGTTTAAAGTTTTTAAAGCATACACACTTTTAGAAAACCTTATGATCTGTGTAACATACATTTAAAACTTCCAGCTGAGAAAAATACTAATCTATAAAACTGTCCTGTAGGCAACACACAATGTATATTTGTTGAAGCAAACCAAAATGAGACCTGGAAATCGTGTGGATTTCATTTATCCTGATCCTGTTTATCTGAGCACACCTAGTTTCCAGGTGGCTTTTTGCTGTCTTTATCTGTACTGTTTTTATCCACCCAGAGGATGCATAGATTCTTTCCCTGAAGATATGTCTGTTCCTACTGAGCTGCTGTATTTTACAACCCCAAGCTTGAAATTTTTACTACTGCCAGATAATTCCAGCCTTAGTTTCAGTGTTTCTCGTTGTGAATATTATATTGCCATCATGTTGTGATGGGAAATATTTGGTTGAAGAATGAAGATTTTTAGATAATTATGAACTCTGTAATTCAATTTGTTTTTAATTGAGAGTGTTATTTGACAAAATAAAAAAATTATGCCTTAAAATGTAAACAAGAATGTTATTTTTTTGGGAGATTTTGAAAGATAATTGTTATCAGAAAGATGGTGACCAATTATTATAGGATTATCTTGTGCTACTTCATTGAAGATTGAAGAAAATTAATCCCACACATCAAACAAAAATACAAACTGTTAATGACCAGAAAAAAGTATAACACAAAAGTCAACAAGATTTTCATATAATAGTATTGTCAAATAGAAAGTTTAAAGTGTTCACCAAGAACAGAAACAAAACACAAAATTCAGAGTAATACACTTAAAAAGAAATATATGCCTACCATAATAATATTTCAGGTTTTACTGAGGAACTATGAGGCAACTTGAAACAATGTAGAGATATTTCCTTCATGTGAATAAAAGATATAAAATGCCCCCAAATTTCTTTAGAAGTCTGAAGCAATTTTTAAAATTTCCTAGCTATTATGGCTTGTCTCTAAGTGTCCTCCCCAAAACCTCACTCACTCATAGGTGGGAATTTTCAGAAAGCACTAGATCTGGTGTGTGTAACACGTTAGGATACGGGGACTAGGTTGAAGGGTATGGGTACTACCTAACCTAGGGTGGGTAACCTGCATAACATATAAGAGACAGAAAGAGGTTCATGGCTTGTCCCTTTGTGCCATCTGCATCTTTCTCCTGCCTCCCACAAATCATTTCTTTTCTACTGTGGCCCTCTGCCACAGTGCCCAGCCTTGGAACCAGACAACTATGTACTGAGACTTTTACAATGTATAAGTCAAAATAACTTTTAACTTGGGGCCAGTGAGATAGCTCAGTGAACTAAGCCCCTGTTTAGGCACATGCAGGGACCAGGGTTCGATCCCTGGCACCGCATACTGCACTGGCCCCAGCCCCGGGCATGCTGAGCCAGCTCCAAGTCCAGGTGTGGTGGTGCACACTGCAATCCCGGTGCTGGAGAGACTGAAAATAGGATCATTATGAGTCTGAGCTGCATAGTGAGACCCTGCACCAAATACTTAAAAAAAACAAACCGATATACAAAAAGAACCTCAAAAGTATTTCAATTATGCCAAAACAAATTGAAATATTCAAAGTATATAAAATATAAAACACAATGAGTGTATAATAAATACAGTATGTTAATAAATAATACCAATTTTTCAGCAAGATAGAATACAAAACTTGGCATGCACATTTCGAATGACATGTACAGATACAGGTTCTTGAGAAATTAACTATGTTTAAATACAAAAAACTGGAGACAGACAACATTGAGACAGAAATCATACTTCATGTCAGAAAAGAACACAGTGAAAAGAAAAAAATAGTGAATCATAGTAATCAAAGTGCAGTAATTATGAGGCACCTAGTATATTACACAGAGAATAAATCAAGTGAAAAGGAGTAAAATACTTTGCTATCATTTCAAGTGACAAACACTTCAATATAATAAGTTATGCCTTTAAATTAATATGAAAAATACAAAAATCATACAGAAGATTTGGCCAAAACGAGGCTCGGTGTTAGGAGGGAAAACCACGAAAGGATTCATAAATACATGAAAAATCCTGGGCTATAGCTCAGTGTCACAGTGCCTGCCAGGCAAACATAAGAACATGAGTTCGGGGCTGGGGGGATGGCCCAGTGGAATAAGCGCTTCCCTGGCAAGCACAAAGGCTTGAGTTCAATCCCTGGTTCTACCAAAAAGAATGAGTTCAATTCCAAGTACCAATAGATAAACTAACTAACTAACTAACTAACTAACTAACTAACTAACTTACCAAGAAAATAAAGAATATGAATTAAAGTAAGATCTCATAGTACATTAGCAAAAGTTCAAGATACTAGCATTTAGAGGTAAAATATAACAAAATGTGCACAGCAGTGCAATGGTTTAAATATACAAATTTCTGAGACTGATAGGGTAGTAAGTCATGCTAATATTACATCTATATGACATATATAATTCAGTAATCCTACATTAAAAATAATTTACTTGAGTAAATGAAATTATCAAAGCTTCTTACATGATTCACATATATGTAAAGTATGTTGTTAATTTTAAAGTAAACATATGTATCTGCACAATGTGAAGATGATAAATCATTTTTAAATAATTTGTAAAATATTTAATTACATGACTGGGGAGATAGCCTGCCTGGCAAGTGCAAGGTACTGAGTTCAGTCTCCAGCATCAAATGCCTTTGCAGCCCTGAAGCCAAGTATGGTGGTACATGCCTGTAATCCCAGTGCTGAGGAGACTGAGACAGGAGGTCCACTTAGTTGGACAGGAGAACTGCCAACTAAGACTATGTACTAATAAAAAAGTTAAATATTTAATTATAGAGGATATGACTGGGCATTATAATGCATAACTGTGATCCCAGCCATGCAAAAGGCTAAGGTAGGATGATCACAAATTCAAGCCCAAGGTGGGCCATTTAACCTAGTGAGATTCTATATCAAAAAAGAAAAAAAAAGTTAAAATTACTGAGGACATATCTTAAGGTGAATGACCTGTGTTCCAAGCCTAGTACCATAAAACAGTTACAATAAAATAATAAACATGCATGTGGTCTCGCCCAGGGCTAATAGCCATCATTGGACCCCCTTTATTTATTCATTCATATTAGTTTCAATTTTTAAATCTTATATAGTTTTACTTGTAAGTATTTCAGTAATATTTCTAAAAACAAAGATGTCTCTGAAAACATAATACAACATTCACATCTAAAATAATCCACTCAGTGTTCAAATTCTTCATAAATGTCAAGTGTTGTTGTTGTTTTGTATTGGGGATTGAACTAAGGACTTTGCACTTGTCAGTCAAGTGCTTGTGACATTGAGCTACCCCCCTGGTCTTTATCTATATGTTCTCAATATGAATGATCACAATTTACATTTGGGTGATAGTCCCTCTATTTCATTTTCCCTAGTTGCTGAGCCTCACTACCATCAAGATCAGAGCCCAATAGTTGTTTAAAGGCTGCTCTGTGTAAAAGGGGATGTTCAAAAGAGATTATGGAGCCACAGAGGAAAAAGATCAAAGTTCTATAGTGTGCCTGGGGAGAGTCACATGGACAGAAAACTTTCTCTCAGGCTCTCACAGACAGCAAACTGGTCAGGCATTGGCCGTGACTCATCCACATGGATGACACAGACAAAGGATCTACAGAATAAGGTACAGGAGTACAAGATAAACCCTGAGGGGACTTCACTGACCTCATAAGAAACATAAAGTACGTGTGCTGGTACATAAGTCTTGCTCTATCTAGGTCTTAACCATCCAGCAGAAAAGTATAAAAATGAAGTATACATCGTGAGGCCATATTATTAAGCTGAGCTGTAAATGGCTATGGTCGACAATTTCTTCAGATAACTCACTATTGTTGTGGAATGCTGGACTGTGTTGGATTATGTTGTCCAGTTCAAGCACTTAAGTTCGTTGAATGACAATGGAGTGCCCATCTCTGACAGGTGTAGACAAAGGAAGGGGTATAGAAAGGAAGAATAATGATGTGTGTGTACAGACAGTACAGTTGGGATAGATAACGCCGTGCTTCTACACAATTCTATGAGAGACAAGATTTGCACTAATGGTGGTTGGACAGGATACTATGTCAGCTTCTAGTACTATGGACAACCACTAGGAAAATAACAAGGTAGAAAGTATTAATTATTGAATCTTTTATGTAATTCAGGTACAAAAAATAAGATACTCAAACAGCTACACTCTATTTACTGATAAGAGACTTACAGTATAATAATGTCTGTAAGTATAATATCATGTATGCACCTTCTATGATACCAAAACATTATGAAAACAGTTTGAAATGTATTAATTTATCAAATCCATCTTGTCAAGGTTCCTTAAAACTGTCTCATTGATATTTGTACTTCAATAAAACAAAAATTAAAAAATAAATAAATAAAATAAATAAAAGGGGGTGTTCAGAACCATCTTTAGACTCTCTCTAATAAAGATCAATATCACCTGCCCAGTAAGATACACAGGACACCTAGGGGTCCACGGGAAGCAAAACTGTCAATGGTTGAGGCTCGCTGAGGTATAGACTCCTTCTCGCATCTCCCTTTGTTTTCCTTTGGCAGACTATGTGTCAGAGAACTTGGGAAGTGGCTTGTGTGATATCTCGCAGTCTGCATTTTAACCATGGCTGATTCCTGGGATGACGCCATATTTGTTCATCCTACAGACTTCCTATAAAATGTTGGGGTTTAGATGATAGATCACATTCATCAAATTAATCAAGACCTAGATCATCAAGACTCTGTCTTTCAGATTTGTTTACTTTGTTTGTTTGTTTTTGCTTCTTTTTTTTTCTTAATATTTGCTATTCTTTGTCTCTTATTTAAATTACATTTATTTTGCAACCTATACATAAAAAATAAAAATTGTATTTATTTATGGGCTATGTTGAGGCAGATGCAAGTTACGCAGGTTCAAGTCAGGTAATAGGAGATTAATTAGTATGACAGCCTCTTAATTGGGCCACATCTTCCTGTCTTTTCCCTGACCACTTTCCCCTTCACACAAAAGCCAGAGTCATCTTTCTAGAGAAACAAGTGTGGTCTTGTGAGTCTGCATAGCTTCTGGATTCCTTTCTGAGATTGCAGTTTGACTTGCCCTTAGCTCTAGTCTGTTTTCTTTTTTCATTTTCTTTTTTTTTTTTTTTGTCTTTTGAGACAGGGTCTTACTATGCAGTTCAGGCTGGCCTTAAGCTCATTTTGTAGCTCAGACTGGTCTCAAAATCTCAACAATCCTACTGCCTCAGCTTCTCGAGTGCTGGGATTACAGGTATGCACCACCACGCCCGGCTCTAGTCTTTTTTCTACCACCTTATTTTTATATCAGTTTCTATACTGTTTCTTTGATTATTCATGATTCTTAAAGACAGCATAATTTTATTTTGAGTCTTAAATTTTTACATAACTAGTAGCATATTACCCCATTACTGTGTAACTTGCTTTTTAAAAATTTACTCAATTCATACAGAGATCTAGTTCTTCACAGAAATTCATTTATCAATAAAAATATTTTTTCCTTCTACTTTGACATCCTCATTCCTTAATAATGGGCAAAAGGTTGCTATTCAGAAAATGATAAACTTAAGCTAAATAACTTAATCAATGATAGAAACTGTCGCAGAGATTAAATGATGAGGTTTAAGAAAAGAAAGTACTACTTTATATAAGTTTTATGTTTAAATCAATTTAAAATTTTGTATAATAATGTCTGTAAGTATAGTATGATGTATGCACCTTCTAGGATACCAAAACATTATGAAAACAGTTTGCAATGTATTAATTTATCAAATCCATCTTGTCAAGGTATCTTAAAACTATCTCATTGATATTTGTACTTCAATAAAACAAAAATAAAATAAAATAAAATTTTGTGAAACAATCTTTTTCTGAGAGGTGATTTCTAAACCACCTTCTGTATCCTATGACTATAGCAACAAGTAAGAAGTCTTCAACCGTGTCATGCAATACAAAGTAAATTCATTTAAATCTGTGCTATAAACATCTGTCAAATAGCACATGTAGGAAGAGATGGAATATAGTTTTGCAAAACCAAACAAATAATAAAATATGGAATGTATTCAAATGTTGGGAAATCTTTATTTTTAGGTATACATAATCCCCTTCATTAATTATGAACAAGATAGATTGGCTAATTATCTCAGTAAAATACATGAGCATAAAATATTTTTGAAATACTCTCAAGTGTTCTTTTAATATTTTATCACATACATTTCTCTAATTTCAACTTTGACATTTTATTTATATATTATTTGCAGTTTTACCACTTTCCCATAGATAAATTCAAACATATGCCACATTAGAAGAAAATATTTTTCTATAACATCTCAAGTACAAAATATTAGTGCCTGGGAAATAATTTAAACATAAGGAAATTTTGAGTGACTAAAATAGAAATCATTATCAGTAAATGGCAAATTAAAATGCAACCACAACATAATACTTAGAATATATATTACTTTTCATTTAAGTTTTATTAAGTCAATAAGTATTTGGTAAAATAGAGAAATTTCAAATTTTAGTGAGGTAAACTTTTCATTCATATACCCTTGTTTATAGTATCAGTCAAAGCTTTTATGTTTTGTTTATGTATTAAATATTGCTATTGACAATTAGCAACTTCTAATTCCATGTCCTTTGATTTAATCACTTCTTTCACTTAGTTAAGTTTAGAAAGACCTTGTAAATCCATCCCTCAACCTCATACCTAGCTCTAAGAAAGATTTGAAGTGGTGCCATGATTAACAAAATTTCCAGCATCAAAACATTGATGATAGCTATGGACAGAAAGCAGGATAAGTGATTTCTTGGTAAGATCCGAAGACAGACAGAAGATTGATTGATTGATTGATTGATTGATATATGATAGATAGATAGATAGATAGATAGATAGATAGATAGATAGATAGATGAAATCATCTTTTAAATCAAGTCTATTCATACTTCCACAGTTTTATCATATATAGGAATAACCCTAAAATATTAGGGAGCTTTGTTTTCCCCATCAAGTAGATTGTTTCCTATGTTCTGAAAAACTTATGCCTTTGGTTTTTACATTTCTAATTATGATCTATTTTAATTAACTATGGTAAAGGCACTGAGTGAATTTCCAAATGGATTTTTTCTATGTGCTTGGCACATTATTTCAGCACCATTTGCTGAAGATGGTCTTTTCCCAACTGAACTGCCTTAGTGAAAAGTATACAGAGTATAATTGTTTGAATCCACACTGGTTCTGTCTCGTCTGTTCCACAGACACATTTGTTTGTGCTTTCACCAGTACTGCACCATGTTTCTTTTTTTTAGAATGACACTCTCACTGTTAAGGCTGACATGCCTGCTTCCCAGGATTAAGAAGTGTCTAGCAGATTGAAAAAGTACACTCCTGGGTGTGCCTGTGGCAGGGTCATAGAGGTGTAGCCTGATGTCCTGGATCCAGTCCCTCATCCCTTGCTCTCTAACACTGATGTCCCTCCGTGCTTCTGGGTTGCCCTGATCTAAGAAGCTTTGGTTCACCATGTTCCCTGCCCAAGAGGTTTCGACCATAGTGTCTGCCCGCCATGTACTGAATCTCCTGAAGCTGTGAGCCAAATCAAAAGTCTTTGAACTGTAGGAGCCAGTTATTGTATCTTAATTATAAGAAAGCTGCCTCACACATATGCTGTAGATGATGTGTGTGATTCATTTCTTAAGTGTTTAGACTTTAACAGTGGGGCCACTTAAGCCATGTCCTTTCTATTTGGGATGGTTGTTAATTGTGTCATTCATTTCTTTAGTAGACATAGACTTACTTGGATTGCATGTTTTACCTTGCATGAAGTTTTGTTCATTATGTCTATCAAGTAATTGGCCCATGCTGTATAACTTCCTAGATTTGTGGGCCATAAATTCATTCATAGTATACCTTTATCATCCTTGTAAAGTATGATAAGAGACTAATAATGATGGTCCATTATTTCTGATATTAGAAATTTGTGTTTTCTCTGTTTCTATCATTCTGTCTTCCTAGAAAGTCAACATCAGTAGTAACCCCCCCAGAAGAAACAACTTTTGGATTCATTGATTTTTTTTTCTGTCATTTTATTGTTCTCAATTTTATCATTCTATGTTTGATTTTATTTTTATTACTGTATGTTTGCTATAAATTACAAACACTTCCATCCTAGACCCTTGATCTATATTCATACTTTACATGGCTCTTCATTTTCTAAAGATGGAAGCTAAATCCATTGATTTTAGGCTTTTCTTCTTTTCTAACACAAGATTTAATGCTATAAATTTTCCTATAAGCACTGCTTTTGCTGCATTCTATTGACTTTCATCTCATCTTTCAGTTCTATTTTGTTCACAATATTTGAAAGGGTTGGGTTTTTTTGAGGTTTTCTCTTTTGATACATTTGTTTTGTAGACATTTGGTGTTTATTCTCCAAATAAGATTTTCTAGCTTTCTGCAATGAAATTCCATTTTTATTCTATTATATCCTTGGGGCATATTTTGTATACTTTTCAGGACTCTAAATTTATTTTATGGACCAGTATATGATCGACTTTGTTAAATATTCCATGTGACATTGAGAAATGTGTATATTTCTCTGTTGTTAGATGAAATATCCCATAAATTTCAGTTAGACCCAGCCCATTAGCAGAGATGCTTGCCTAAGTTGTATTCTTACTAATTTTCTGCCTTCTAGGATTGCCAATTATAGAAGGGTGTTGAAACCTCTGGCTATAATAGGGGATTCATCTATTTCTCATTATAATTTTTTCCATCTTGGCTTATGTACTTTTACACTCTTGGTAGAGATATACTCATTAAGAATTGCTATCACTTCTTGGAGAACTGACCTCTTTATCATTATGTAATGCTCTTCTTAATCCTTAATAATTTTATTCACTTAAGAGTCTTTTTTTTCTGATATTTCTACTTGAGCTTTTCAGTTATGCCAGGATAGTGTACATTACTCTGTTCCTTTACCTTAAATTTATTCATGATTCATACAGATGGCAGAAATGTTGGTCTAACGTTTTAATCTACTCTGTCAACCTATTTTTTAAGTGTTATATTTAGACTTTTCACAGTTATGGTGGAATTAACATCTACTATATTTACAATATTTTTCCATTGCATTTATTTTTGTTTTTCTGCTAGTCATTTATTTTCCTGCCTTCTTGAGTTTGAGCTGACATTTCACATGATTTTTTTTCTATTTATTTATTTGTTTTTGCAGTACTGGGGCTCAAACTCAGAACCTTGTGATTACCACGCAGGCACTTATGCCACTGAGTTATATTCCCAGCCCTCTTCTCTTTAAATATATTGGGATGTGATTGATAATGTATGGTGTGCCTAAGGAGAGAAAACTTTCTCACAGGCTTTCACAGAGAGCAAACTGGTCAAGCAATGGCTGTGACTCATCCACATGGCTGACACTAAAAAAGGATCTCCAAAGTGAGGTGCAGGGTTACAGGATAAACCCTGAGGGGACTTGACTGACCTTATCAGGTATAAAATTTACCTTTCTTGTTATATAGGTCTTGCTTTATCTCGGTCTTAACCATACAGCAGAAAAGTATAAAAACAAGGTATATAAAGTACAGCCATAATAATATGCTGAGCTGTAAATGATTCTAGTCAACAGCTTCTTTGGGAAACCCACTACTATTGTGGACTGCTGGACTATGCTGGAGTGTTTCACTGAATTCAAGCACCTATAATAATTTAATGACAATAGAATATCCATCTCTGACAGGACTAAACCACAAAAAGGGGATACAAAGGAAGAACCATTCTGTATTCGTATATACAGAACAGTTAGGATAAATATGTGGCTACATTCATGTAATTCTATGAGAAGAAAGATCTGCACTAAGAGTGTTTAGACAGGATATCCTGTCTGCTTCTTGTACTATGGATAACCACTAGGTTATATTAATACAGTATAAAAAGTATTAATTATTGAAACTGAACTATAAATCAGCTTTAAGAAAAGATAGGTATGCAGCTACATTATCTTAATTCAGTGAATAAAGGGATCAGCTCTAACGGTGTTTGTAAATAGAATATCATGTATGCACCTTGTACAACAAATAACCACTAAGAAAACAATATGAAATGTATTAATTATTGAAAATGTTCTACTAATTTGATTTGAAACTGTCCCATTGCTATTTGCTCTTCAATAAAATTATGGAAAAAAATAAATAAATATATAATCTATTTTTTAATATTTAGTGTTCTCCTTAGTTTGTAGAACACATTTACAAACAACTTAAGTCTACTTTCAAATAATGTTATACTATAATCCATGTGTAGCTCTGGTTAACTTATATCAAAGTATTTCCTATTTCTTTTTTCATTTGCCTTTTAACGTCCCTATCATTCATTTCATCTATCCATAAGCTGTAACCATTGAAATCATCATCATTGTTATCAGCATGAACAAAATTATCTATAACATCAATCAAGAATGATAAAATGAAAAGATACCACATTCAGGGAGAGGAAAATGCTCTCCCTGGGGTGGTGCAAGTGATGGCCTGGGAAGTAGCAGGACATTCCAGGTACCTCATATAATGCCAGCCCCACCCCAGGCTCACCCTGCTGGCCAACAAAATCAGACAAGGTGGTTCAGGCCTATAATTTCAGCACTGAGGAGGCTGAAACCACAGATTACTAGAAATCCAAGCTGAATAGCAAGACTCTGTACCAAATAAATAAATAAGTATAAAAGATTTACTTTTTTTTCCAAAAAATAACAGCATTCATTTGTTCATATAGTTCTGAGCCATTCAGTTATATCCTTTTTGTTCTTTCTAAAGAACATTTAACATTTTTTTCAAAGTTAGATTTACCAATGACAAATTCCCCAGCTTTTCTGACTTTTGAATGATAATTTCACTGGACACAAAGTCTTAAACAGGTTTTACTTTAAACATTAAAGATCTCACTCTCCCTCTTCAATATCTTCTAAGCAAGAAGACTGGTTTATAAGCATGGCTTCTCCTAAGCATAGTTTATGATGATTCCTTAACTTGAACCTCTGAACTTTTGACCTACAAAACTACAATATTAAGAAGTCTGCTGCTATGTCATTACATGTATACTAAGTTACTTCAGCAACAATAGAAACGTAATATCTTTTAGTTTAAATAGAATCTTACTGAAAATTCTATCTCAAGGCCAACCAGATAGCTCAGCAGATTAAAGTGCCTGCTTGGGGCCTCAGTCTCAATCCCCGGGCTTGCCATGCCATCCCTGCCCCCAGGGTGTGCTGAGACAGCAATTGAGACTAGGCCTGGTAGATCGCACCTATAATCCCAGCTCCTGGGAGGCTGTAAACAGGCTGATCACTACAAGCTGATCTAGTAGTGAGACCATGAACACCCTGTAGACCCTTCCCTAAAAATACAGAAAGAAAAAAAAAGAGATTCTATCTCAAGGCTTATCCTTCTCAACTCTTTCTTGAGCACTGCTGTCAAAATGACTGATTTAAAACTAAACCTTGAATTAATTTAGTTTTATTTCCTAAAATTCTGAAAGATAAAGAATAAAGACCAAGCATCATAGCATCATAGCATGGAGTATGATTTTTTTCAATACAGGAGATTGAACACAGGACCTTTGAGGCAAATTACATTCTCCACCTGTTTTTGCTGCTACTGCTGTTGTCATTTAATGAAACAGTCTTGTTAAGTTGTTAAACTTCCCAACTGAGCTTCAACTTGCAGCCCTCAAGCTTCCCCTTCAAGGGTGCTTGGATTATAGGGGTACACCACCATGTCCAGCTATCTTCTTTATTGAGTTTAACATTTTCTCATACATTTTATTTTTCCATCACATCAAAGAAGTCCTTAATCATAATTTTATTAGATAAGTTTCTTTTGCATCAAGCAAATGAAAATGAAATCTGAGTAACCAAAACTGGAATTGATCTATGGGGTTCTAGATTAAAATCTGAAAAGTCACAGGGAAATAAGGATAATTTCTCTAAAAAAAACTCACCTTAGCACTAACGTCAGCTTCCATTTATTACTGTGTCTGCTCAAGATTTAAGTTTCCTGAATTAGAAGTGGACTTCTCACTTCTCTCCAACCTCACCACTTCCATGGGCCAATTATGTAGTCAGAAAAAGTAGAATAGACCAACTTGCCCATTCCTTTGGCCCAAGAAGTAGAATAACACAAGGACAAAGAAAATCTATTTGGCAAATAAAAGAACACCATAGCTATTATGTAAGAATTTCATGCCATCTCTATCCTTTCTTGCCTAGACTATCAACCAGTTCCTCTTCTTTCTGCTTCAATAACACCATAGGTATAATTTTATCTTAACTTTAAACTCATTACATTGACATTCTCTACATGTGTGTTGGTTTCCACAACTAAGCTTTAGATCTGTGGTTTCCTACATTGGCTTTAAAAGACTATAACTGCTCCCTCTCTCCTTTATTTAACCTTTACTTGGTTTTCTTCAGGTTCATGTACAGTGTCAAAGTACTAAGGCATAGCCAGAAGACGTCCAGATCACTGGATGTTTTAAAGGATTGTGAATAGTCAATGGGGGAATCTGTTTCCCAAACTTGAAACCATCCTGATATACTAGTGTGGAGTTGAGCTTAGCAAATATGCCAGATTGACTCTGTAGGATTCTGAGCTAACTGTGCTCCATCATGCTTATGAAAATCCTTAAGACCCACTCCTCACATTCTGTACCTCAAAATGGTAAGATTTCTGCTGGGCCTGTAACTATCATAACAAATAATGTGAATGGGGAAAAATATGGTGAATAAAAATTCAGTTCCTAGATTCTAGATTATAAAAAAAGATATTACTCTCAATTTGCATAAAGATTACTGGTGTGTTATCAAATAAAACAACATAAAAAGCAAATTACATTTATTCAATGATAGTTACAAAATTTTCAAATATTTAATAAGTTTTCCTAATAGATATAAAATACTCAGAAGGCACAACTCATACCATACTCTTCTGAAAAGAAATATTTTTATACATGGCCAAAAAACAAACAAAATCATTAAAATATATGATGCCATAGTTTCAAAATCACCGGTCTTAAAGAAAGAAACTTCAGTTATTCCTGAGAGGTATAAAGCAAGTAGGAAGAACCCTGTGATGGTTGTGGTTTCATGGAATGGAAATCTATGCAGGTTTCTGTGCAGAGAAGGCCAGCCCACTTGAAGCCTAGCAAGACACAAGAGCTGAGCAGATGGAGATGAGAGAATGGGGAGACTGAAGGACCAGAAATCAAAATATAGAAGAATTTCACACAGGGGGACCTCAGTGACCTCCAGAAGGGCTCACTTGTGTATTCAGCTGAGTACTCATCAGCCTACGCATATGAGGAGCCAACACCCACAGAACCAGAAACAATATCTGTCTCTACCAGTCCAAGTAGAATGTCATAGATCTTCATGGACATGAGAAATAGTAGTCAGAGAGTCTTGGCTCACTGCCAGTGAGTAAGTGAATTCATTCCTAGCTAACAAAACTAGAAGGAAAAATCTAATGGACAATATCAACTGTACAACTTCATTGTGTTATAGAAGGAAGATCAAGAATATTTATAAAAATAAAAAATGTCTAGCATTCAAGAAAATAAAATTCAAAATAAATACCAGTCATTAAAAAGGAAGAAAGAAAGAAAACACTACAGGCCAGGGAGTTAGATTGATTGTCTAAGCACCTTTCTGACAAGCGCAAGGATGTGGGTTTGATACCAACCTCCAAATGCTGTGCTGGCCACCAAAACCAGGCATGGTGGTATATACCTGTAATCCCGGCAACAAGAAGGCTGAGACAAGGGGATGACTACAAGGTTAAGTTGTGTAGCAAGACCTTGTACAAAATGAATAAATAAATGAGATTTTTTAATTAAAAAGAACTATATAAAAAGACACTACAAATGTGCTCCATCAGAAAAATACAACAAGAAAAAGCAAATCCATAATAGGGAGAAAAGTTCACTTTCCATACATCTAAAAAGTTACATGTATGAATTCAAGTTACAAAAAAAAATTCAAATCAAACTTCTAAAGATGGTAACTATAAACAATGTGATGAAAAGCATATTGTGAAGCACAAGTTAGACTCTGTGGTGAAAAACCAATCAACATGAAGAAGAATAAAAATTATCCAAATTTAAATGCAAATGAAATAAGAATTTTAAATGCATAGAATGTTAATGTACCTATAGAAAAATTTCAATTGACTTATCACACTTGGAAATTAGCTAGGTAAATGACACTGCATTAGCAAGTCATGTAGCTGAGACAAAAATATGTGTTCTTTTATTCAGAATGTTTGAATAATTCTCAAAAATTATTGTTTAGAAAAGAGCAAGCCAATTTTTTTAAAAGAGGAAATAACAACTATCCTGCCAAATAAGATGATAGATGATAGATAGAGAGATAGATGATGGATAGATAGATAGATAGATAGATAGATAGATAGATAGATAGATAGATAGATAGATGATAGACAGACAGATATCCCATAAGTATTTAATGTCTAATATTGAAAAGACCATTCATGTCAAATATTGGAGATGATATGGATTAATTAAAATTCTCTCACACTGTTGATAGAAATGTGAATTGTATGGGCAAAAGTCTGGAATGTTTTTAAACTCTTAATAGAAGAGTCTTAAAATTAAGAAAGAAAACATATCCAGACATATAATAATCAAGATCTCAATTGGAATAGATGGCCTAACTAGCTATGACAACCAAGCAGCCAACATCATTCTAAATGGAGAAAACAAAAAGGTTTCACTCTCAAATCAGTTACAAGGCAAGGACACCTTCAGTCACCATTCATACTTTATACAGTTCTAGAAACATTAGCCAAAGCAATTAGACAAGAAAGAGGGGGAAAAAAGGAATACTGATGAGAAAGGAAGAAGTGAAATTGTCATTATGTGCAATTGGCATGATACTCTACATAAAATACACAAAAAAACTCCACCAATAGACTCCTATAATTAATCATCATATTTAGTGGCACAGCAAGGTACAAAGTCAACACCCAAAATTAATAGCATTTCTATACACAGAAAACAAACTCACTGAGAAATCAGAGCACAACACACTTCACAATATCATCCAAAAAATGAAATACTTAAGAATTAATCTAACAAAGGAAGTAAAAGAAAGAAAAAGATCCATACTATGAAATTTATAATATTTTAGGAAAAAAAGATGGAGTAGGATTTCAGAAAATCCTCAAAATGGAAAAACATTTCTTGCTCATGGATAAGATGAATCAATATTGGGAAAATAGCTATATTCCCAAAACTGCTATATAGATTTAATACCATCATAATCAGAGTGCCATCATCATACATCACAGATATAGAGGAAACATTCCTAAAATTCATTGAGAACCAGAAAAGACTTAGGATGTCAAAAGCAATCCTGGAAAACAAAGGAAAGGCAGGAGGCATCACAATCCCTGACTTGAAATTATATTACTAAGTGACTGTGATAAAATCAGCATGGTACTGGGAAGAAAACAGACCTGAACATCAATGGAACAGATTAGTAGATGCAGACCCAACTACAAACACAGTCACACACTCTATCTCTGACAAAGGGGTGAAACATGTTCACTGGAAGAAAAACAACTTCTTTAATAAATGCTGCTGGAAAAACTCACTTTCCACAGGCCAAAAACTAAAATTAGATTCAGTTCTATCACCATGCACTAAATGAATTAAACCTAAACATTGAAACAGAAACACTAAATATACTGGAAGAGAAAATAGGTAGATTCTTCAAAGACATAGGGGTAGGAAGAGAAGTATTCACTGAAGTATTTCCCATGTGTAAACAAAAGCCAAACTGCATGGGAAATACTTCAGTGAATCAACAACTGGGATTCATCTTATTGAAAAGTTTTTGCATATCAAGATAAAGCACTGGGCAGCAGAGATAGCTCAGTAGAATAAGCGCTTGCCTGGCAAGTGCAAGGGCCTGAGTTCAATCCTTGGTTCTGCAAAAAAAAAAAAAAAAAAAAAAAAAAAAAAAAAAAAAAAAAAAAAAAAAAAAAAAAAAA
>PVKA01014144.1:5275-27771 GCA_004027165.1 Ctenomys sociabilis | reverse complement strand
CTCTTATTTATTTACTTACTTACTTACTTACTTACTTACTTACTTACTTACTTACTTACTTATTTATGGAATACCAGAGATTGAACTTAGGACCTTGCACTTGCAAGGCAGGTGCTTATGCCACCGAGCTATATCCCCAACCAAGACAAAAGAATTCTATCCTCAATAAATGAACTAAAAAGTTAGGACCTCAAAATTGAAAGGCCCAATCCAAAAATGGGCATCTCAGGTGAATATGCACTTTCCAAAGGAAGAAACACAAATAGCAAATAAATACATGAAAAAATGTTCCACTACACTGGTCATTTGAGAAATTCGAATTAAAACAACAATGAGGTACCATCTCACAACAGAAAGAATGGCTATCATGAAGAAATCAACCAATGCCAAATGCTGGAGAGGCTGTGTGGAAAAATGACCCCTTCTCCTCTGTTGCTAAGAATGTAGACTGGAACAACCTGTATGGATGTCATTGTGGAGATTACTCAAAACACTAGGATTAGAAGTCCCATTCAACCCAGCTATTCTCCTTCTGGGTGTTTTTCCAGAAAATTTAAAATCATCTTAGCACACTGATATACATGCATCCATGTTTAGAGCTGCATAATTTCAGAAAACCCAATGCTCATCAACTAAACAATGGATAAAAAAGAAGAGGTATCCTCATGCAACAGAGTATTACTCAGCTATATATTGAAAGATAAATTTGGTGCTTTTATAGGTAAATGAATGCCACTAGAGACTACACTCGTAAGTGAAATAAATCAAACCCATATGTGTAAACATTGTATTCACTTCATAGTGTCAGAACCTGAAAGAATATATAAAAATCTGAAAGGTACAATAGATGTAATAAAAGGGAAAGAAATTGAGCAACAGAATAAACAATTGGATTGAGAAAAAGGAGAAAACAGAAGGGGAAAAATCATGTATAGATACACACGTGATACGTAAGATGATTGTATTACTAATCTGTATTGGTTTTTTCTAATGTAGCAGTTATGTCTAATATTTTAATTTGACCAATTTTACATGATTATATCTGGTTATCTGATCAACTATTCTGAAGACAAAATGTACACCATAGCAACCACTGCTGAATATGTATTATCTCTGGGATATCATGCTTTGAATTTGTATAACATTTCTCATGTCTTACCTATTAAGTTTCCCATTCTCTCTTAAAATAAAAAATAGTTTTATTTTGGGGCTTCTAATAAAATGATTTTATTTTGATTGCTTTTTAAATTATTTTATACCAATAAACTAGTTCCATGAAAATGAAATAAGAAAAACATTTTAATAAAGTGGAAATGAAATAGATAAAACCACTGGGTTCTCATCTTATTCAAAAGCTTCTGCATGTCAAAATAAATCACCAACAGAGTGAAAAGACAACCCACAAATTGGGAAAAAAAATTGTATCCAATGATAACTCAGACAAAGGATTTCTATCTAAATTATATAAAGAACTAAAAAAAATGGCCCTCAAAATTTAAAGACCCATTCCAAAAGTGGGCATGTAAAATGAATACACTTCTCAGAGGAAGAAAAACATGAATACATGAAAAAATGTTGCACAGCTCACCCAAGAAAGAAATCAGCTAACAACAAATGCTGGAGAGTCTGTGGCAATAGCAAGCCCTTCTCTACTGCTGGCGGCAGTGTAGACTAGTACAATCAGTATGGAAATCAGTGTGGAGACTCCTTAGAAAACTAGGCCTGGAAATTCCATTCAATCCAGCTTTTCCCCTTCTGGGTATTTCCCAAAAGAACTGAAAAGATCATACCACAGTGATATATGTACACACATGTTTATGGCATACACTTTGTTATAGCCAAATCTTTGAAACAACCAAAAAAATTAATCACTTCAGGCATGGTTGAAAAAGATGTGGTATTTCTATGTAATGGTGTACTACTCAGCTACAAAGAAAAACTTGAATCCTTTATGGGTAAGTGGATGCAACTAGAGGCTATACTCATAAGTAAAATAAATCAGACCCACTTGTGTATCACTTTGTCTCCCTAGCTTATGAACCTGAAAGAATAAATAAGACCTGAAAGTTATAATTAAGTGATGAAAATGAGAGAAAGGAGAAAAGACGAGAGAAAAGGAAGGAGGGAAAAACATGCAAGTATATATACACTTGCTGAGTGACTTTACTCATAATTTCCATCAGTTCTTTTTAAATAATAGCAGTTAATGTTTAGAATTTTCACCTTGACTGACTCTGTATGCTGAGGTCTGTGATCTGAGGAACTACGTCAAGGATAGCAATGTGTAATACAAAACTCATAGTTGAATGCCTCTCATCTTGGTCTTCTAAATGTGTACCATTCCTAGTGTTTTATCAATTACTCTCTTTAAAATAAAACAAAAAGACAGCAAAAAATAAGATTTCTGGAAAGCAAGAGCCAATATTCAATTATTTCCCCAATCTTGCATCATTATAGCTATTAATCTGAGCAACAGATTCAAAGATAATAAATGATAATATAACAAACATTGTTAATTAGGTAAGCCTGTTTGAAATCTGCAAAATATGTGTTGTTCTACATTATCCTGTTTCTTTTTTTTCTATTCATTTTTGCTTCTGTTTTAACTCTTCAAATTAAAATAAAATAAAAATCATTATAAAAATAAAAAAGAATAGGCAAAACCAAAATAGGAAGTAACTTTAAAACATTAATTCAGTGTCATACAGTAAATTCATAAGTGTAAATAAAAATGATTAAATTAGATGGCAATGAATTCAGGGCACAAATATCATGCAACCTAAATATTGCTGGTTTCCCTGAAGTATCACAACAAATGAGATAGAAAAAATCTTCAGTGATAAAAGAAATTTTTCTGAAATTAAAGAACATGATATTCACTTTATGGTGAAATAAACTCCAAGTGGTAATCATGTTATCAATAAAGAAGACTAATAAACAGGGTAAAATTATATTAAAGTTTAAGTCAGTGCAAAAGAGGAAAAGTTTAAATCCTAAATGGAACTGGAGAAATCTTCATGCTCTGAATCTTAGTATAAATGAGACTTAAAAATTGGATCCCTGTTCAAGCTTTAAGAAGAGAAATGTTCAGCCAATAATGCAAACAAAAGTAACATAAGAAGTTGCAAGGCTTATTCTGGAAAAAGTCCATAGAGGAAAGGCACAGAGAGATAAACACAGAAGTGGAGATGAAGAGAAGAAATTAATTGGGAAACTAGCAGTGCGCCATCCAGATTTTCATTTGTATACAATAGAAATTGTTAGACTGAAATTAAACTTCCATATATTACATTTCTATTTCAAAACATAAGCTCTATGTCTAAGCCTGGGACATAGGCAATATGTGGAGTAATTTTGCACATCTGGGAGGGGGTGAATTTGGTGTCTAGTAAATGAAGGCTGGGTATTGTTCTTGCATCCTCTAATTCAAAGGAAAATTCTGCAAAGGAGACTTATCAAAACCCAAATACTAGTAATGTGAAAATTAAGAAAGCCTAGCCTGGACATAAGTTAATCAGGGAAACAAAATAAATATTTTTCAGGTTTTCTTAAATGGCCCAAGCACTTGCAATACTACTGATGGTTACTATACTCTAACCATCTCTCTTCACTATCTTCAGATTTTCTTTTTCTATGCGATTCAGGATTCCACTGTGTAGTTCATGCTGGCTTTGAACTTGTTATATAGCCCAAGATGGCCTCAAGCTCACGGTGATCCTCCTGCCTCAACCTTCCAAGTCCTGGGATGACAGGCATGTGCCATCGTGCCCATCCATGCTCAGATAATTATCTCAACATAGAAACATGCTGGTAACAGAATTTATTTATTTATTTATTTATTTATTTATTTATTTATATTTTAGGGAAGTGCCTACAGAGTGTTCAGGTTCTCACTACTAGAGAGGGCCTGTTTACAGCCTCCCAAGAGCTGGGATTACAGATACACATCACCATGTCCAGTTTCAATTGCCATATCAGTGAACCCCCAGGGGCAGGGTTGACACAGCAGGCCTGGGGATCAAACCCTGGCCCCTGTGCCTTCTTGCAGGTGCTTTAATCCTCTGTGCTAGTTGGCCAGCCCTTGTATCAGAATTTAATTTCAAAGCAATATGCTATTTTTTATTGCAAATAATGTGCTATTTTTCATTGAGATCCAGGATACTGGCCAAACAGAGTCCCTTTCTGTAATGCACTATCTGTTCATATCATTTGTTATAAAGCTATTCTTCTCACCAATTAATTGTCCTACAGGTATTTCCTTAGCTCTTTCCACTGATCTTAGGAATCCCATTCTCTTATATACCAATTATCTGGCATCCCCTTCACAAAACGTTTACCTAATTTTCTTCAGCATTCTCAAATGTACTGAGCTCTGTGAGGAATAAGAGGAAAGGAGGTATCTTAAATTCTATTATTTTCTTTTTACACAATGTCAGTGACTTGTAATTGTTGTGTAGTCCCATGGTACTTGAATACATACTTGCAATATTATCCCCTCATCCATATACCCAAATTTATTTTTTTTGTTTTTTTATTAAAGAACAAATAGCAATGAGACAGTTTCAAATCAAATTAACAGAGAAGATTCCATAATTAATACATTGCATATTGTTTTTGTAGTCGTGTGTTGTCGCACAAGGTGCATATAGGATATTCTACTTATAAACACTATTAGAGATGTCTCTAATCAATGAATTAAGAGAAGGTAGCTGCATACTTATTTTTTAAAGCTGAATTACAGTACAGTTTTAATAATTAATACTTTCTACCTTGCTATCTTCCTGTTGGTTGCCCATAGTACTAGAAGCCGACATAGTATCCTGTCCAACCACTATTAGTGCAAATCTTGCTTCTCATAGAATAATGCAGAAGCACTGCGTATTTATCCTAGCTGTACTATTTATACAAACACAGCATGGTTCTTCATTTATATCCCCCTTTTTTTTGTTTAGACCTGTCAAAGATGGGCACTCCATTGTCATTCAACCATTATAGGTGCCTGAACTTGGTGACACAATCAGACACAGTCCAGCAGTCCACAGTAATAGTGAATTATCTGAAGAAGTTGTTGACTATAGACACTTACAGCTCAACTTATTATTATACCTCATTTTTATACTTTTCTGCTAGATGGTTAAGACCTAGATAAAGTAGGACCTATGTAACAAAAAATGGAGCTTTTATATACCCAAATTTAATGTTTTATGTGTAAACTTATTCCTTAATCTTTATTGTTACCACTAAACAAAGCAGCATTTTTCATAGGACTGAAATTTCTGTTCTTTGTGTTCAATGCCACTCCTGCATTGGGAGAAATGAGGTATTTTACTCATTTAAATTTCACACTGGGCTATACAAAGCATGGATTAAACAGGGTATCAAGCAATGGCAAACTCACAACATGTATTATAATACTGAAACTTTGACTTATTAACTTTCACTTTTCACTGCATTAAACATATTGATGTCTACAAATCTGTTTTTAATGTATTCCCATGCCCAAGCAAAGATGCTTAAAAACTCTTATAAATGTGATAATGGTCATGAGCGACTCCAATGTCAAGGGTATAACCTACCAAACATCCTAGCCCTAGAGCCTCCCTCAATTCCAATGATTCATTCTCCATTACCTTTGTGTCAGACCCAAGTCCACATCAGTTGGAATAGTCCTACCTGTAGTAAAAACAACCAGCCACAGAAATCAAGATTCTTGTTTGTTACAGCTATGTAAGCAAAGGACATGTAAGCACATTGAAAAATAACTGACTCAGTTAAAAAAGAAAAATACAGTACTACTAAAGGTGAACTGGACAAATAAAAGAATGATCTAACGATGAGAATAAGGGCCTAAAAATGGCAGAGCAAGTGAAGATGGATAAACAACACTTTAGCCATGAAAATAGCATTTATAGTATCCTAAGCAGACATCATTGCCCACTACTGGTGACTTCGGTAGTGCATGTTCAGTAGTGCACTTCTTGACAACCATCCCTGACTATACACAATGGCCGCTGTCATTGCCCTCACGATTTTCCCATCGACTTCAGTTCTTTGCAAGACTAATTCCTTATGTCAAATTCAAGGCAGATGTGTTTCATGCCACCACATCTAGGTATGAAACCCTCCCCATTACTTTATGCCTCCTACAAAACTCAGTTTTCAAAATTTCGCTCATCTATCTCCCATAATATCTTTTGGGCCTCGATCAATACAGCTAATCACTTCTTTGTTTAACTAGCACTTCAGTTATAGCACCCTAAATATTTTATTGCATTTGTTTTCTTAGCAGTCTGAATTTCTTACCAATGGCTTTTAGCAAGCTCCCTAATTCATTTCCCAGTGTATCCTCTCCCATAGGGCTGGCACAATAAGATTACATCCTTTTCATTTTCATATCGCTATTTAGGACTCACCCATGTGATATTTTTAAAGGATAAGCATATAATTATATTTATTATGAGAATGCAATTAATTCCTGGATTGATGTAGAAATACATCACAGTGCAAAACCAACAGAACTGTTCCTTACTGGGAGAACAAGTTTGAACTGAATGGACCTATGAGCGGTACCACCTCCACTATATTTGGAGATAGTCTATTGGCTCTGGCAAATAACCTGTTGAAATACAAATGCTAAACATCTAGTTCATAGATCATTAGATTACCTTAGAGTAATGTAAGTATGTTGTTGCTCCTTCATATATTGGTAGCAGAAGGTACAGATATATTTAAGCAACTTTAAGCATAAGAATATTTGCTATGGGTGAAAGGTATGGACTCACAACTCTCACTGCAAATTCTTTATTTACTAAGGCCGGAGATGAAGAGTGCTTCTAAATTTTAGTCAGCTCCAGTTACTTTTGAAACAAAACTTCAAACACACTCTCCCTCATGCTCTATCATATGTGACATGGTACAAAGTTTTAGTGGTTTATTTTCACTCTGTGACTTCGGATGTGGCACCTTAGTCTAAGTTCAGCTTTCATGGCTTGGCAAGTATGACAACTGAGATAGGCTGAGTTGATCCTTGATGTGTTTGTTAACCCAAAAACTGAAAAGCTGTGTGGGCAGATGTGCTCCTTGCCCCATTTATCGGGACGCATGGTCTCCGTTTTGCTTCTCCAAGATCAGGAATTCACTCCACTGTAGTCACCTGCATTTCAGAAGATGGAGGGCAGTTTGGGCAGAATGGCCCATCAGAGCCTGGACAAATGGTCCTTCCTTGGAAGTGTTTAGGTGAGCTACCTCCACAGACATGCCTGCTGGGCTTCATACATAGAACTTTTCTCCATAGTTAAATTTTAAATCCTTTCGGGGGAAAATTTTACCTGTACTTTTTTATTCATTGTTCCACTTACTATTATTCATTTAATTATGCTCAAAGTCAGATATGGAAGGAATTATCATTTCTGCCAACTAGCACAACAAACCAAGAGACTTCAAGGTATCGAAGATCTAAGCACTTCCCTAGCAAGTGCAAGGGCCTGAGTTTAATCCCTGATTCCACTGGGAAAAAAAAAGGTTTGTGGGCCCGGGAGATGGTGCTGTGGAATAAGCACCTTCCTGGCCAGCTCAAGGGCCTGAGTTCAATCCCCAATTCTGCAAAAAAAAAAAAAAGAGTATCAAAGATCAAAATATGAAAACAAACAGCCATAGATGTACATTGTGTGTTTTTCCTATGTAAAATGTAACATGTGTGTGATTTTCCTTAAAAACTAGATATGAGAATCTACCCCATACTTTGTTTCAGTTGGAGAGATTTGGGTTTTAATATTTCATAGCCAGGCACAAAAATTATTAATATAAAATCTGATTCCAGAGAAAAACACGGATTTTCAAAATTGGTAACAAAAATAATAATAATAAATGGTTGGAAATCTGTGAGGCCCTATAGCTCAGGGGTTAGAGCACTGGTCTTGTAATAAATTGTTGGATAATTTGCATATTAATTAGTAACTGCTTTTTTTCCTCAAGTGCAAGATTGAGAACTAAGCCTCATATCATAGGATGTTCCTGAATTAGAAAATCCTTATCTTTGGTTAGTACTGCAGCTAAACTTTTTCTGTAAAATCAAAACTTTTATGACCAAAGGTGTGGTAGATCAACATAGCATACGTAGCATGCAGAGGTTCTGGGTTCAATTCCCCATATCCAAAATATAAGTATGAAAGTAAAATTGAAACTTTAACTATAAATGAATATTTATAAAACTTTAAAATGTCTGTATAGAGAAAAGTGACAAAGAATAATAGATAAATGAAAATTTTGTCACTCTTTTACAACCTCAACATAGAATTTATAATAAAGTGTCTCATATATGAAAACACTGACGTAAACATTTCAAGTACCATTTACACTAGCTAGGTTTAAAAGTGTATTTCAAGTTTGAAACAAAACATGATTTTCCAGTATTGTATATTAATTTTCTCTCCACAAATCATGATTTAAATCTATTTAGTAAGAAATATAAATTAATTTAATCCAAACTAGTTAAGACTTCAGATTTGTACTTTACAAAGGAAAGTCAAAACATAATGGAAAATTAACCTAAATCTAGCTTTTCTTAAAAAAAGAGAGCTAGATGATACATATACACATACATATGTTTCACAAATAAACATAAATCATAAATGCCCACATATAATGAAAAATTTTACAGTAGTTTAGAAAACTAGAATAATCATACAGTACAGATGATGCTCCAGTTTTGAAGTAGAAAAGGCACTCGTCTCTATTATAAATAATAAAATTGATTTTCTTTTAACTGGGCATGGAAATATAGGGCAATAGTGATTATATGTCTATTCCATAGTATCACTTAAATGTATCCATCTCCATCTGACATATAAATATCACAATATAGCATTATTCTTTCTAAAGAAAAAAAAAACCTGACTACATGAAAGTACAGCATATGGGGAAATAATAACATGCCTACAATGGTAAAGGAGAAGCTCTTATGATATGACATTAAATTCTAGATCTAAAGTTGTTCTGGGAATAGTTATTTACACTGCTGGTAAATTTCATATTAGAGGTCCTAGTCTATTGAGTACTTTCCTCTTATTCCCTTCATAAAAAAAATCCACATAAAACAAACACTTCTCTAAATACAAAAATCCTGTCCTGAACTTCTAATATCTCTGTGTTTAAAGTCCCCATGAACTGCTTCTATCTATAATGAAATATCTATATACATTCATAGTTCTCCAATAATTTATACTATTTTTCTTCTGGCTATATTTTATTATACACTTTAGAGGAAAGATTTTAAAACCAATTTGTTCAGTAAGAAGCACTGATATTTTCTGGAGGATTTGGACACAGAAAGTCTGTATGAGTGATTTATGAAATATTATTTTATTAAATGCAACCCTATTTTAACACTGAGTTGCCTCTAAATTATTTAAATAATTCCATCTTCACATAGCATATATTTACTGTTGCATTAATATAATATACTACTAACAGTGTGTACTATATTAAGACACTCAATTCCTATTCTTATAAATTTGGGCTATTAGCTATTTCATACCTTAAGTCCTCATTTCTTTTCTGCAATGTAACTATTTGGGAAAAACCTCAGTGTCAGTCTAATTCACTTAGTCATCACTATAGATCAATAAAAATTCACTATGTATATAAGATACGGACAAATATTAGAATGTGTATGCTGACGTACTGTATGTATTTTATTAACTTCAACTAATGTTATGAAAATCAAAGTTTGCCATGCTTCACTTCTACATGTAAATACCCTCACAAATACTTGGAAGAGTTTTGCCATCATTTCTTAGTAATTCCCATCAAAAATGAAAACCTGAAGTCACGTAAGAACAAACGATATTGCAAAGTAATTTGCATAGAAATATAAGTTGGCTGGATGTGATGATGTGCACCGGTCATCCCAGAACTGTGAGAGACTGAGGCAGGAAGACTGCGAGTTCAAACCCAGCTCTGACAACTCAGTGAGGCGCTTCCTCAAAAGAGAAAATTTAAAAATGCCTATGAATAACTACTACAATAATATGCAATGCATTGATTATTGTAACTGTCCTACTAACCTGCTTTGAAACTGTCTCATTGCTACTTCTTTCTCAATAAAATTAATTTTAAAAAAGCCTCGGGATGCAGTCTAACAGGAAGTCTCTGAGCTCAATCTTCAGTGCTGCTAAATTACACAACACAGACACACACACATGCACACGCACATGCACACACACACACACACACACACAAACTGGGACCACGTTAAACTTCATACTTTTTAACAGTGTCCGTATGTGTATTGAATGTAGACAGGAAGAATACCAGCTCACCTGGTAGACAGTACTACCTCCCTACTTCCTTGTACCGAGATTTCAAATGGAACAAATAATTATTGCCCTTTTTCTCACAATATAAATTCTTACTCTTGCAAGTAGGCATATATAACAAATATTTTTCTTGGGACCCAAAAACACTTTCTCCCAGTTCCCTAAGTCAGTGACGAAGTGAAATGAAAAACAAGATCTGCCATGTTGCTTTTCCTTTTACCTTTAGTGTTACATTAATAGTTGTCCACTTTTAGGAAAGTCAGACACTAGAAAAGTAAATAAGCTGGCAAAATGTAAGGCCTCAGGCTTGCACAAATTAAACTGAATGAACTGCTTTTCATTGGTTATTTTGCTTAACATATTATTCAATGTGAAACACAGTGAGTTTCAGGGAGACCCTGCTCTGCTTTAATTACAGCACACATATAACGGTGCTGCTGTCTGAAGAAATTAACTTTTATTTTTCAAAGAGAATTTAAAAAACCCAAAAAGTAACCTTAGAAATGATACAGTATTTCACTAAACAAAATGATGGGAAGTCAACAAAGATTGCTATATTGCATATTATTCTCTTCAAATTAGTTGTTCAGATTACCAGATATAAGCATACAAAATTGGTACAAAAAGTCAAGTAAATTAAAAAGAAGTAAAATAATTTGAGCATTTACTGTTCCTTTCAATATCCCAGTAGAAATCAACAGTGCCATTATCCAGGCTGTCCTTTGTCTATACCTGTATACTTCTTTGTCCTTTCTTATATCCCAGGTGTTCTCAAATTATGTGTCAGCATTCAGTTCAAAATATTTCCTTCAAACTTCCTATTTTTTGCTAAAAGGGAATTAAATGGAAATATTAAAAATCAAGACACAGGACTGGGGAAAGAGCTCAGAAGTCTAAGTGCCTGCATGGCAAGCACAAGGACCCAAGTTTGATCCCTGGTACTGCATTCCATGCCAGCCCAAACCCCAAGTATACTGAGCCAGCCACCAACACTGGGCATGTTGGTGCACACCTGTAATCCCAGCACTGGGGAGGCTGAAAACAGGAGGATCACTAGGAGTCCAAGCTGAGCAGTGAGACCCTGTACCAAATACATAAATGAAAAAAGTATTTATTTTTTATTAATTTTATTGAGAAAAAAATTGCAATGAGACAGATTCAAAACAGGTTGGTAGGAGAGTTAAACAACACATTACATATTGTTGTCTTTGTAGTAGTCATTCATAGCACAGGATGCAGACATTATATCCTGTCTAAACACTGTTAGTACAAATCTTTCATCTTATTGAATTGAGAGAAATTAGCTGTATATCTATCCTAATTATTTTGTATATGCAGATACAAAACAGTTCTTCATTTATATCACCTTTTTCTGTTTAGTTTTGTCATAAATGGGTATTCCATTGCCATCCAAATATTGTAGGTGCATGAATTCAGCAAAATATTTCAATATAGTCCAGTAGTCACAATAGTAGTGGGTTATCCACAGGACTGGCAATGTCTGAATCTGATGACTTGAGCCTTCCACAGCTCAGCATATTAACATGGCTTTACTTTTCATACCTCACTGCTATACTTTTTTGCGGGATGGTTAAGACCAAAAAAAAATTTTAAATAAAAATAAAAGTCAAGACATAGGGAAAGTGATCCAATTAGACAAATAAAAAAAATAGGGGCTGGGAAGATGGTTCAGTGGTATAAGCACGTGCCTGGCAAGTGCAAAGGCTTGAGTTCAACCCCTGTTCTGAAAAAAAAAGTATTGCCCATTATGGCAATGGCAACTAACCATGGACATTTAGCTGTCTTTTTCGTACTCTAGAAATTTTCGTTTGCACAGTTTTTTTGTGACAAGCAGTTTCCTTGCTAGCTAACAATCATCTTTATCCATTTTATACAAAATAGTGGTTTTTCATTCTACAGATAGCTTTGGAAGGAACTCTCTTGAAAGTAGCAAAGGAATAAGTGTAGTACCTTTCCCCCCCTATCCTTCTAACCTTATTTTTTGCCACCTGGAAAGATTCTTGTCAAAATATTGATGTATTTTTCTCTGTAAAGGTTTGAAGATGCATACCTTCCACTAAAATATGGTTTTCTAAGGCATTGTACATTGCCTCGGTTTTCATTTTGACTCCTAATATTTGTAGTGCATATTGCTATTTCCCCTGACAAAATGTTGACTTGTAATTCAGTAGCCAACCTCTTAGAATGTCTTGGCCTGACATAGACCATAGCAGGTTGTGGCCCAAGATTCTTGTGGAAGCGTGCAACCAGGAATTGTAGACCTTCTGCAGAAAACACATCAGAGCATCCAGGGTAGAGATTTTTGAACCATGATGATCTGAGGGAATACGAAGATGGTAAGCCATTGCAACAGTTCTCAAAGACCAAAGACAATCCTTTGTTCTAAGTGACTCAATGGAAACACACTCCCACCCCATCTGCTACCTTCAGTCACCTCCTGGACCTAGCAACATATTTAGAACTTGAGTGTGGTGTGGCATAAAGACTTTGGCCGTTGCAGTCAAACAGTTACATTGAGGGGGCCAGGAAATAGCTCAGTGGAATAAGCGTTTGCCTGGCAAGCACAAGGGCCTGAGTTCAATCCCCAGTTCTGGAAAAAAAATTACATTTAGGCTTTGACTACTAACTCCGTGCAAGGTTTTTGTGCTCTGAAATTTTCATTCATAAAATAAAAATGAGCCCTGTGCCAGGAAGTTGCAGTGAAGACTGGAATAAGGTTAAATACACAAAGTGACAGGGATGTAGCAGTTTCCTCCATTTCCTTCTAACATTTCCAATGTTACATGCCTTCAAAAAACATATTTGAGTGGAAGGTGTGCATCTTCAAACCTTTGCAGAGTATTGGGCTGAGGAATGTGATGACAGTAGCTTAATTTATAATGTTAGAAAACTTTTATTTTTTTTGAGAAAAGACATTAATACTTTGACAAGAAGTAGTCCAGGTGGCAAAAATAAGGTTAAACAGACAGGGGAAAGGCGCTATACCCACGCATGCTGTTGCAAAATGTGCTTTTTTTAATTTTATTTTTTTATTTTTGTTTTATTGAAGTACAAATATCAATGAGACAGTTTCAAGATACCTTGGCAAGATGGATTTGATAAATTAATACATTGCAAACTGTTTTCATAATGTTTTGGTATCATAGGAGGTGCATACATGATATTATACTTACAGACATTATTATACCATATGCCTCTTATCAGTAAATAGAGTGTAGCTGTTTGCATATCTTATTTTTTATACCTGAATTACGTCAAAGATTCAATAATTAATACTTTCTACCTTGTTATTTTCCTAGTAGTTGTCCATAGTACTAGAAGCTGACATAACATCCTGTCCTACCACCATTAGTGCAAATCTTTCCTCTAATAGAATTGTGTAGAAGCACAGCGTTATCTATCCCAACTGTACTGTCCATATGCACACATCATGATTCTTCCTTTCTATACCCTTTCCTTTCTCTACACCTGTCAAAGATGGGCACTCCATTGTCATTCAACTAACTTAGGTGCTTGAACTCGAAAACACAATCCAACACAGTCCAGCATTCCACAACAATAGTGAATTATCCAAAGAAGTTGTCAACCACAGCCTTTCAAGGTCAGCGAAGACTCAGGACATAGGAGAACCTGTACTGCAACATCATGAAACTCAGTTAAGCTCCAAATTTTCTGAACAAGGAAATTATGGAGCCACAGAGGAAAGAAATTAAAGTTCTATAGTGTGCTTGGGGAGAGTCACATGGACAGCAAACTTTCTCTCAGGCTCTCACAGACAGCAAACTGGTCAAGCATTGGCCGTGACTCATCCACATGGATGACACAGACAGAGGATCTACAGAATAAGGTAGAGGACTACAAGATAAACCCTGAGGGGACTTCACTGACCTCATAAGAAACATAAAGTACATGTGCTGGTACATAAGTCTTGCTCTATCTAGGTCTTAACCATCCATCAGAAAAGAATAAAAATGAAGTATATATTGCAGGGCCATAATAATAAGTTGAGCTGCTAAATGTGCTTTAAAAAGAAGAGTTCTTCCCAAAGACTTGATCTGTAGAACGGAAAACCACTAGTTTGTATAAAACGGGTATAATGTGGATAGAGTCACTTAGAACACAGGATTGTCTTTGGTCTTTGAGAACTGCCACAATGGCTTACCATCTTCGTATTCCTTCAGACCATCATGGTCAAAAATGTCTACGCTGGGCACTCTAATGTGTTTTCTTCAGAAGGTCTACAATTCCTAGTCGCACTATTCCACATGAACCTTGGGCCACAACCTGCTATGGTCTGATTTGTTCTATCTCCTATTTTTAATTGTTGGCACTTTTTCTCTTCTTGTACATTTCTTTCATTTTTCTTTCTTCTTCAAATTTTCCATGCACAAATCTAACAATATAAATAACTATATATTACAACAAATACTATGAAATTCCTGTTACTTTCCTAAGTGAAATTCTGTATCACTTGTATTTTTTTCTGTTTTAGTTCTAATTTGTGCTCTCTTTAAAACAAAGTGAAAAAGAAGTACATAAGTCTGGTAGCACAATGGTATAGTAATTGGGAAAGCAAGAGAGAAGGTAGAAAGAGCAATACTTCACTTCAGGAACAATAAGAGCAAGAATGAGATCAACAGCAAAGTGGTAGAGGGACAGACAGGTGGTGACATCAGGCCTCAGCCTTTTGTTGTGTGAACTACATGACACACCAAACAGAGGAAGTAAATGTTTGTGAGAGACAATAAGAAAAGACATCGCATACACATTCAGTATAGTTCAATCAATATGTTAAGGGGTATGATATATGTCAGTTGTTGATGAAAGCACAATATTAAAATATTACATTATTAGGCCATGAATAAAATGTCCATATATTCTTGGTTCAAAACCAGGATGTGTGGTAGACCGTTTAAATTTCTCGCTTGTGAATTGAATTACACAAAAATGTTTCAAAGTATAAATTACATGGAATTATGCAGTTAGAGATTCTTTTGCATTTGAAAAGAACATTTTGATGACATTAGAGCTGATCTGGCAAATGCTGAATATATATGGTCACTAACCAGAAAAGAACTGACCACTTCAATTAAAAACACATTAAAAATATAATCTTAATCTTAAAACCTGCAATTGCTTTATGGAAAATGCGTGCATTTTGTTGGGATTAACTTAAGCATCATTTTCACCAGGACCCACTTGAACTCCATGTTTTGCAGATAACGCTGTGCCTCCACCTCCTCCCGGGTGCGGTCTCCTCAGGCCAGCTCCCATGTGAATGATATGAATGATGTTAGTTAGTGAATTAGCTTCTTCCCATAACTCATCAATGTGTTAAGGATGCATGTGCTTGCATGTATTGTTCAGATATTTTTAGGTCCAGAGTAGATTTACATGAATAATCTGAAATTTTTCTTTTACTTTTTTTCTAATGAAACATGAAAACTCATAAAATTTAATTTTAAAAGTTGAGATTTAATTGGAGGTGACTTCTCCTGCTAGTCTATAGGCCCTCATATTTTTAAAAGTATAACTCCACTTGATGCCGGTCCTAAACATCATTAAAATATTGTGTAATATTTTCCATGTGTTAGCTTGTTTCTGTTGCATCAGACAGAAACACCCCACATTGGAATCTATCAGTCATTCAATTCCCTTTTGAAGTGCTGGGGATTGAATGCTAAATGACATACCCAAATTTTGGTATTTTTGTTACTTTACTTTTAAATTTTGAGACATATCTTAGTATTTTGTTTCTTTTTCTAAAATAGGGTCTCAGTAAATTGCCCAGGCTGGTATGAAACTTATGATTCACCTTTCTCAGCTTCCCAAGTAGCTGGAAATATAGGTAACCACCAACATGCTCTACTCTGTCAGCTTTTAATTTCAGCAAAAGGAAGCCTACTGTACAATAAGCCTATTTTACTAACCAATAACCTTATTTTTTGAATGTATTTGGTACAGAGCCTACAGGGTCTCATTGTACAGATCAGACTCCTGGCAATCCTCCTGTTTTTAGTCTCCTAAGCACTGAAATTACAGCTGCATGCCATCACACCCAGTCTCAGTCCCATCTCAGCACAACCCTGGGACAGGGGTGGCATGGCTCACTGGGGGATCAAGCCCCGGTCACCGCTCCTGCCTAAGCAGGCACTTTACTCCACTGAGCTATCTGGTTGGTCCTACCAATAGCGTTGTCTAAGTAGATCATAATTGTGTCAGTGTGAGTTCATTGATATCCTTAGAAATTTTTAATACTTTTAAGAAATGATTTAATTATTTTAAGACAATCTGGAAACAAGAGAAACTTACTAGAAGAGGGCATGGGTCAGATATGGCATCTGTAGGAGGCCTAGGTTCAATACCCAGATCCAAGGAAATAAATTCCTATCAGAAAACAGAAAAATAAATGACTTTACTGTGCTATTCATTACATGTATGATTACTATTTATTAAAGTTTGAAAAAAAAAAAAAGGTTCAAATATATGGCTTTATTCCCTATGATGAATCCAAATATTTTTAACAGTTATCCAAGGCAACACTGGAATAACTGCTAAATTATCTAAATACAATGTACCCTGCTAAGCTTCACTATTTTATTTCAAGCTCCATTGATAATAAAATGGTCACAAGACTTATAGTCACTATAATTTAGTTGATCCTTGCAGTTGTATCTTAAATGTCATCTGCCCTGACTCCAATATAATGTACAAGATAACTCTTTGTTCCTTCTCCTCTGCTCCTGTTTTACTACTGCTTAAAATTTTCAATTAATCACATTCATTTATTTAAAGCTTCTGGGTTTATTATAAAGCAGAAAACCAAACCACATAACCACAGTGACATTAATTCAATGGGTCATTGAATTGCTAGCTATGCCAAAAAAAGAAATCTTCAATGAACTACATTTGGCTCATGTTTCAAAATGATTTCTTTGGAAAAAGGAAAACAACACTTGAAAATCACATTTTAGTGACATCGCAGACAGAAAAATCTACAGTGACAATGAATTTTCCACTCTTCTCAATGAGCTTTCTTTCATTGGTTCAAAAAACACATTAATATTCAGTGAATTTTTCACCTCTTGAAATTTCAAAAAAAAAAAAAAAACACCTCTTTTAATCACTTTATGAAATACAGAAAAATAATTTCAATTTTCCACAAACCATATCAGCCAACTTACAGGAATACATTTACTGTATTAAATGAGACAGAATGATAATGAGATGGCATTTGAGGCGGGACAGAGACTGGATTGTAGCATCCACAGGCAAGTGTGTAATCTTGTCCTGTGAGGCAAACTATAGATTTGGAAAGAATGTAAAATGCCTTATACTGCCACTGTCTCATCACCATTTTCACGGTGAATATTTTCAGCCCTAACTTTGACTTCGTATTTCTGAAAATAATTATTATGCTAAAAGAAAGAGTAAATTCTTATTGGGAAGCTAGCACCGATAGTAAATTCATTAAGCCAATTAAATGCTATGATTACCATCCTACCTTTTATCACTTCTTTACTTCTTTTTTCTATTGTCATTTTCTTTTACGGAAAATAATTTTATGGGAATTGGTTATTTGCCATTTACGAGAAAAAGTGGATTGATCAGTGATGCCCATACGAATATTTGTTAATGGTTATACTTAATTTTTCCTAGTGATCAAACTTGGTGCCTAGAATGTGCAAAGCATGCCCTGACTCAGAGCTACATCTCAGCTCTGGTTATATTTTCTAATTATTTATATTATTTCTTCTAGCAAACCTTTCATTTAATGTGAAAGGTAGGATTTTGGGGGATGTGTGTGTGTGTGTGTGTGTGTGTGTGTGTGTGTGTGTGTGTGTGTGTGTCTCAGAGTGGTGATCAACTGCAGGGCCTTGTCCTTGCCAGGCAGGCACTTTTGCCGCTGAGCTATCTTCCTGGCCCCTAGGTAGGCTCTTTAATAAAATATTTTTCTGCATTTAATTTCAGGTAATGACAACTTCTTTTATAGGAAATTTTCACCTCCTTCATTTTTTTCCTTCTTCTTTTTCTTTTTCTTTCTTTCTTTCTTTTTTTTTTTTTTTCCTTTTTGTATTTTAGGGAAAGGTCTACAGGGTGTTCAGGGTCTCACTACTAGGTCGGATTCAGCCTCCGACCTCCAGTTTCCAGCCTCCCAAGAGATGGGGTTATAGGCGTGGGCCACCATGCGCAGTCTCAGTTGCCTGTCTCAGCGCACCCTGGGGGTGGGGCCAGCACGGCAGGCCTGGGGATCGGACCTGGCCCCTGTGCCTGCTTGCAGGCTTTTTAATCCACTAAGCTATTTTGCCGGCTCTTCTTCATTTTTTATATTGTATTGATTTGGAGAAGTTTTGCTTCTACAGCCAAAATGCCATTGGAGCTAAAATGGTACACTGGCAAGAATTAGTTTGAATTGAGTATTGCCTGTATTCAATTAACATGTATTCCAAAATCTGGACTAATACATAGTTTCTGTTTTACCTTTAAATTTTTATTCTTCATTAGTATATTTTTAAAGTATATAACGATTCCATTCTTTGGGGGGAGCTGGGAGATAGATTCAATGCTAGATAGATACCTCCTTCTTCCATTCCCTTCCCCTTGCACCCCCTTCCATCAAATCTTCCTGCACTTCTTGATCTTTACTCTATCTCACTACCTTCTAGTATTTATCTTATTTTACTTTTATTTATGGTTTGAGTTTCTTCTGTGAGAGAGACGAGGAAACATTTAAGCTTGTGCATCTGATGTATTTCACTTAGCATTATGTCTCAAAATAGATCCATTTCCCTCACAAGTGACTCAACTTTATCATTTTTACGGCAGAGTAGCACTCCATTGTACGTAAACACCACAGTGTTTGTCCATTTGTCTGTTCGTGGACAGCTGGGATGCTACAATATGGGTATCCACGTACCCCCACAGCACAATGTTTTTAACTCTTTCCGGAAGATACCTAGGTGGAGAATAGTTCTGTCAAATGAAATTTCTTGTTTTAATGATTTGAGAAGTCTCCATACTGATTTCCATACTGGTAGTACTAGTGTATATTCCCACCAAAAATGCAGAACAGTTTTTTTTTCCCCCTCCTTCAGCCTTGCCAGCATGTTATTGATTTCTTAATGATAACTTCTTTTTTCTGGAATAAGATGGAATCTTAATGTTATTATAATTTATATTTCTCCAATGGCCAGGAATGTTGGCCATCTTCAGTTTGGCTCCTTGTTCTGTTGGCTATTTTGTTGCTGTACAGAAGTTCTTTAATGTCATTCATCACATTTGTTGATAGTCTGTGTCATTTTTGTGCCACTGGGTTCTTTCAGAAGGTCCTTGTCTATGCCTATGTATTCAAGAGTATCATCTATTTATGTTCCAGCACATTCAGTGATTCTGTCTTAATACTGAGATGTTTGTCATTTTTATTTTACTTTAGTATGTGGTAAGAAATGAAAGTATTTATTCAGTCTCCCATATGTGGGTAGCTGACTTTTCCCAGCACAACTTATTAAGGAAGCTGTTTTTTCTCCAGTGTATGTTTTTGCTCCCTTTGTTAAAGACCAAATAGTTGAACGTGCTAGTGATTGTTTCCGAACCCTCTATTCTGTTCTACTAACCCACATGTCTATTTTTTTGTGTGTCAGTACCACACTGTTTTTCTCATTGTCATTTTGTAATATAACTTCAGGTCTGCCACTGGGATGTCTACCTCTTTGTTCTTGTTTTCCAGGACTACTTTTTGTCATTCTGAATCTCTTCTGGTTCCATATGAATTTTATGACAGTATTCTCCATTTCTGTGAGGAATGCTGTTGGTATTTTTATTCAGACTTCCTTAAATCTGTCTATCTGCTTTAGGAGTATATTCTCTTGGACTGTCTCTCTACTTTATGATGTATGGTTTGACTTCCTTTTTAAGGTACTATGAGTTTCCTTGTTGCGGTCTTTTGGTTCCTTAGGTCAATTCCTAACAATTTAAATTTCGTTAGTGCTGTTGTGAATGGTGTTTTTTTTTTTTTTCTAATTTCATTTTCAGTAAGTTCATTATTAGTGTACATGAGCGGAGAGATTTTTGTGCATTGACTTTTATATCCTGACTGAATTTAAATATTCTAAGTGTCTTCTGGTGGGAATTTTGGGTTAGTTTTCTATGTAGAGTATCATGTATTCTACAAATATAGTTATGATGATTTATCTTTGCTTATATGTATCTCATTTTTTTCTCTCTTGCTTGATTGAGCTGATTATATTGAACAGGAGAAGTGATAGTGGAATTTTTTTTCTTGCTCCTGATTTTAGAGAGTAAGCTAAGGGTTTCGACCCATTGTCTATAATTTTGAAGAGAAAAAAGAAAAAGAATCAAAAATAATTTAGATATCATTAAACTTTAATCCTTGTATGTAAAAAATCTCTAGAAACCAATTCGGTAGATTATATTTTTTACATAATTGTACCTTCCTATGCCAAGAAGTAATAAGTACAATTCATGTATTTTGACCACAGTAGTACTGAATTTAATAAGGTTAAAGAAATCATTTCAGTGACATAAAATGTTTCCTATGAAAAAACAGTATGTGGAAATGGATTTCTTTACACTGATTTAAAAGATACCATATGTACATGTAGGGACACATCCAATAATATTCCACATATACATATATATGTGAGTTGTATGGGTTAATTAAAAATAAAAGTAAAAAATAAAATATATGGAACTAGATAGAATTTTAGGAGATGCTAGCTTGGATTGATAAATAAACTGATGTTTCAGTATCTGTACTCAAATTGTGTTGGGCCACCATTAAATGGACTACCGTTTTTTAATGCTTTAGGCTAGTTTTGCATCTTTCAATTAAATAACTGCAAATGTCTAAACAAAATCTGTCATTATTTAGCATCATTAAATGACTCACTCATAGAGATTTATCTGGCAAGATCATTAGTACAAGTATATTATGCAGAAATCAATGCAAAGAAATTTATTTACAAATACAATAATGTGAAAGGCAAGGAAACAGTACTGAGGCAGACACGGGTATTTAGGATCTGTATCTGCCATACACTAGTGGAATTCCTTGAACAAGTTATTGTCACTTAAGGTTTCAACTTCCCACCCATTAAATAAAGATAATCATAGTTTTTATTTTATAATTTTGAGTGAAAAAAGTAAATAATGCAGACCTTTCAGGCTAGTGTAAGCTGTACAGTAAGTTTTTAACAAATGCTATTTAATTAAATAAACTTCTAAAATGTTCAAAAGACTAGGGAGATTTAAGATTTGCAGTCAATTATATGTCCCACAGGCATTGTTCTCTGTGTATTAATATAAACACGCCCACTAGTATCAGTAGAATGCCTGTCTTCTACATGTTACCAAAAGAGTATATTTTTCTTTTATGGTACTTGGAATTGAACTTGGGACCTCACCTTTACCACCTTTACCAGTGCTTATGCCACTCAGCTCCCTACCCCAGATAGTAGTAATTTAAAAATATTTTTGTGAAGGAAGACCACGGAAATTTTCTATAGACATCTTCCAGGAGAAATGTTTCACCCTTTAGTTCTGTAAGCATATAGAAAGTGATGCTAAATATTTCCTTCATTCTTTTAGAGGACTGATTTTCTTTTTTTTAATGGTGATTATTTTTTTTTATTTTATTTTATTGAACTACAAATGTCAATCAGACAGTTTCAAGACACCTTAACAATACGGATTCGATAAATTAATACATTGCAAACTGTTTTCATAATGTTTTCGTATTGTACAAGGTGCATAAATGATATTATATTTACACAGATTATTTTAGCAGATATCTCTTATCAGTGAATTAAGAGTGTAGCTTCTTATTTATCTTATTTTTTATACGTGAATTATATCAAAAATTCAATAATTATTTTCCTAATGGATGACCGTAGTACTAGAAGCCGACATAATATCCTGTCCAACCACATTTGTATCATAGTGATATATGTGTACCTATGTTTATAGCAGCACAATGTGTGATAGCAAAATCTTGGAAACAACCAAGATGTCCATCACATGAGGAATGGTTGAAAAGGATGTGGTATTTCTATATAATGGAGTATTACTCAGCTATTAAGAATGATAAGTTTGAAGCATTTATACTGAAGTGGATGCCACTTGAACATATACTCATAAGTG